>WUQG02043103.1:0-10586 GCA_011317285.2 Androctonus mauritanicus
CAATTGCAGCTGCAGGACAACCATTGCATTAATTTTTAATCTTAGTTCAATAAATTATCATTCATTATTTTATTTCTAACTGTTTTTTTAAATTGTTAATTTGAAATGAAAAAATGTTATTTTGAAATGAAAAATTGTTATTTTGACCTGAAAAACCTGTATATATAATATATTTATAACTATAACTGACTATTATATTATATTTTAATCTAAATTTAATAATTTTAATAATTAAACATTCTTTTTTATCTTTCTAATAATAAACAACTGTATAATAATCCATTACATAAAATTTTTTTATTTCTAATTTTAGTAAGATTTATTACTGCAGTATTCTGCATCCCTGTCATGCATTTGCACAATTTACTATATGTATTTCTAACAAAGATCATTATCTTATTCATTCTATTATTAAAAATGATTATTTGTGAATAAATTTTAATAAAATATGATTGTTGTTTAGCAAGGAGATCATAAAAGAAATACCAGCTTTTATCATCAGTCACAATTGTTTTTATAAAATTAGTTTTATTCTAAATATGAAAATAATTAGTGGACAATTCTAAGCTGTTTCTATTCAATTGTTAATTGCGTTTTAACAAAAAGTTTACATAAAATTCTTATTTTCAAATGATCTTTCAGTATTGTATGACAACTATCATGTGAAATATCTAAAACTTAAAACAATTTGTATAATGTCAATAAGTTCAAACAATTTTAGTTTCATTTAGAATGTTTATTTTTGTAACAGATAATTGGCTGAATGGATCTTATATCATCAATGAAAACTTTTTTGATAAAGTTTTTCATAATTGCTAAAAATTTTGGTTGATATTATTTTATAAATCTAATTACATTTCAATTTCTAGATGGAAAACTATTTGGACAGGCTTACCACAGATAGGACAGTCTCACCCTCGAATATTTAAAGTTGAAATGAAGAATGTTAATTTTGCAACAGAGTAAGTATTGTATTGATAAAATTGATTCTATTATAATTTAATAAGCATTTTAAATACAAAATAGAAATGGTTTAATTTAATAGAAATAGTTTCATTTGGAAAAATATAAGTATACTAAGAATTATTTAAAAAAGTCCATTTACAGATTAAGTTATTTAAATAGTAACTATATATACTGCTAACAATAATAGTAAACAGTAACTATATTACTGTAACTACTATTATTACTGTCTACTATTACTGTATTAGTAATTTAAACAGTAACTATATTACTGTTTAAATAATTTAGTAATTTTCAAGTTTAAAATGTAATTATAGCCAGTGTTGGCTATAATTACATTTGGCTTAATTATATTTTATGAAAATGTAACAATTGTTAATTTTGAATAAATCTTTTCTATTTAGAAATTATTCAAATTTTCCTACAGAAACAGGTTAAATGAAAGTTTAAATAATTGATATGTTTTATTATTTTGAAATTTATTATTTAAAGTATCTGTAAAAAAGTTGTCATAAATTTATCTAATTTTTAAATAATAATATTAAAATGAAAAATTTATAATTTTATTTCAATTAAAAAAAAGAAATAATTAATTTGTAAGTATGACTGCCAATCAAATATTGTGTGGCTACCAGCATTGTAGACCTGTGGCTCGATGATAAACTTTGTCAGGAATATTTCTATTGGCTGAGACCAATATCTAAGATATCCAAATTCTAAAATTCATTATTATAATGTCTGAAGAATCAGCCTGCCAGATGGTCTTGGTGGTCTAGTGATTAGGATGTCAAGACATTAGCCTGAAGGTCCCTGTCAAGGTTTTTTTTCAGATAAGTTAATTAAGAATTCTATTTCAATTATTAATTCGTAAATGGCACTATTCTTAATTTAATTACGTATTAGTTTATTTGCTCATTCCAAGATGGTGCTAACATTAGTCATAGTTTATTTCAAATTACTAAAATTTTATTAAAATCCTCAAAGATAATAATCCAATTGAACCTAATTCATAATGAATGAATTAGGTTTGATTGGATTATTGTCCTTGAGGGTTTAATTTTTTAAAAAAAGAAAAATTATAAATATGTTAAAAATATAGAAAATAAAAAAATAAATGAGTCTTTCATTTCATTTTCTGAAATTAGAATATTATTAACCTACTTCTCAGAGGAAAGTGAGACATAAGATTACATGCTATCAGTCTGTCCCCCCTCACTAATAACTATTAAATTAATTGCAAATTTCATGAAAATCTGTTAATGTGTTCAGTCAAACTTGACAACCTTGATATTGCACCAATTAATTATCTAGTTTCAATCATTTAAAAACAGTTGACATTCAAATTTCTTGGACACACTTTTAATATATCGTAAACTGTTCATTGATTATTTTGTATAAAATGTAGTGAGATGATCAGGCTATTGAAGATGATGTCAGTAACCCAACAATTAATCCTTTAAAATATAAGCATTTAAAAATGGTGGAATTCAAACTTTAAAATTATCTCTTTGATAACTTTTGAACTATTTGATTGATTTTTATAAAATTTAGTGGGATGGTTAGGTCATTAAAGTCCAATTTGAAATAAGATTTATTAATCCTGTAAATTTTATTTCTTTAAAAATGGTAAAGATTCAGTTTTCTGAGATTTCCTTTAATAATTATGAAACTAATAATTCTTCTAATTCAATAATAATAACTAATTTATAAATAAGAACTAATCTATAACAAAATATAATTATTAGTATTTAATAATAATAATTAAGGAAGTCTATTTTTAATAGATTTTGTTTATATTCAACATTTAGATAATGCTATTGAAGATTTTGATTACATATATTTTAATTTTTTATCATTAATTATTTCAAAATAAAAAAAAAATTCAGAAAATAGGCAATTCTTTCCAGAACTGCTTGTTTTTTATCAGTTAAATAAAAATTAAAACAATTTCTGTACAAATCTTTACAGTCTTATGATCATAAAATTTTTTTTTAAATTACAGATAAAACTTTATATTTTTTTTAATTTGTGGTCTTATGACCACACAAATTACAGAATAAACTAAGCTTATGTGGTTGACTGAGTAATTCAGAAATAAAATTTTATAATTTATTTTCAGGAAAGTACTCTTATGTATTTGACTTTTGATAGTTGATTCTTAAACAACTAGTAAAAAATACTTTCATAAATTTCAATTCCATTTAAAAAGTTATATAAGTTTATTTATTAAATTAGAGAAATAACAGGACTATATAGTTAGCTATTTTGCATATCCATTTAGTTCTGTCAAAAAAATCCAAGGAGAGAAGAAATATAAACTCAAAATTAAAAATTCTAGTGATCAGAAAAGAAATTTTATATTTACTCAAATAAAAATAATCACTCTCAAAAAAGTAATGTCCTGTAATAAGGAATGAAATAAATTTATAAAAAAAAATAAATAAATTCACTCTCTCTTGTTTAGGAATTATTTGAAAAATGTTCAGCAATGAAGACAAAATGAAAATTAATCATCTTGATACTAAAAACTTGCGTCTTTGACTTATAATTAATAACACACTTTTAAACTCTCTTTTACTTATAGCTATAGATATATTTTAATAAAAACAGAACTAAAATTTGTAAATAATGATTTAGGATTTTCTGAACACAGACATTTAATTCCTTTAATCAAATTGTGAGCAAAAATGTACAATGGTGCCAGAATCTTTAAGTATCTGCTTAATGTTCAGAGAATTTTGTTTTTGTATATCTTAGCAATGATTTATCTGGCATTATAACGAATTTATCTTTATTATCTGAAATGTTTTAGTCTTTCTGGTAAACTTTCGTTATAAATATATATTCTATGACTTATGTAATTAAAAAGACATCAATGAATTAAAAATTAAATCTGAAAATAGGTATGATTCAAAAAAATCTGTAAATAATTGTTATTGTTATAATATAAAGGTCACTAAAACTGCTCAGACAAACAAAGAATATTAATCAGTATGCCTTTTAGCAGTCAAATTTTTTGGACTGCTAAATTTTGCTACTCTTTAAATTATTACTACTAAATAATACTTTTATATGTTTGTATATTGAATGTATTAATTTATATTTTGTTCTTAATTTGTTATTTGATAAAAATTATTTAAAAGTGAATGCATTTTCTAAATTATTTAAGAATTATTTTATATATTATTTCATATTGTTCCATTTTTAATATTTTAAATGAATTAAATTTTTTTAATTATTCCAATATATTGTTAATAAACTATATTGAAATCTAGATAATTAAAGTTTTTAAAATGATAAATAATGAATGTATTGAATAGTTTCAAACAATTTTATTTATAAATAAAATTTCAAAAAAAATGAAGTCATCAACTTCTTTTTCTTTCCTCTTACCATGGTAATCATTTTTCCATTCTTTTTGTCTGTATCACAAAAAGAACATCTTGTTAATTCATCTACCATATTTACCTAATTTAGTATATTTGAACTTTTTTATTTCTGAAGTTAAACGACTGTAATTTCAACACTAAATGAAATCCAATAAGAATTAGATGATTCCATAAATGAGTTCTTCTGGTTCTTCAAAACATAGAAAGGTTGTTGCACTTATTATATTAATAGTAGAAGAAATTATTTTGATGATTATGACGATGATGATAAAAAAAGATAATTAAAAAAGTGGGTTTTTTAATAATTCCTGAAATTGTTGGATCTCATTATTTTCTATGTATTTTTGGTTTATGATTATAAAATTGCAATCTTAAAATTGAAAACTGATACTTTATGTTTGAGTTAATTAGATTATGAAAAATATTTTCAAATTGATTAATATTTAAAAATGATTTAAAAAATAAATTTTCATATAAAAATTATATTGAAATTTCAATTTATCAAAATTATTTTAAAACCTAGATTCCATAGATATTTTGAAAATAGTACATGTACCATTCATTTTCTCTTTACTTTTCTAACATTGAATTTAAGACAATAAAATATGGTAGTTAAAATTAGACTGCAGACTTCTAATACTAATCAAAAGTTAAAATTTTATTGATCATTCCATTAAATTCTTTAATTCAATAAAAAAAATTATTACAAGTTTACTAACAAAATTATATTAATATTTTCAGTCTGTATCGTTTGGAATTTCATCATAAACATTTGAAATATTATTGGGAATTGGATGCAATATTACTTGTTGGGAAGTCTCTATTGTTTTCATTTCAGTACATTCTTCAAAGTGAATCATTTGTTGCTGATACAAGTTCTGTAAATGAGATGAAAGAAAAAATAGAAAAAATTACTTTAAATGAAAAACAAGAAAATAGTTTTTCAAATGGATATTTTGATCTTCTTCCAGTAAGTTTTCAACTTTGTAATTATTTAAATGAATTAATTTCTTTCTAGAAACATTATTAAAGTGAATTTACATCCTATCTATATCATAATGACTTTTATTCATATTTTTTAATTCAAATAGAAATAATGTACAATCAATATGTTAAAATATCCTTATTATTTTATTTTACCTATGTATATTTTGCATCAGGTGTATCAACTCATTTTAATTCAAGGGCCATTTAATGAACTTGTAAGATTGCCGTGGGCCATATCACATTTAAATTTTTTTAAAATTACGTTTTAGAATAAGGATTCGGAAATATAAATAGGATAATTTTAAAAACATTGTGTAATCAAATGAACATATTACAAAAATATATGATTACTACATAATCACTTTTAATTATACATGCTTTTTTAATTTAATTCCTTGCTCTCAATCTTTAATTTTCTATTAAGCATTAAAAGTCACATTTTCTGTACAAAAACAAAAGCTTTCATTAAAATTTTATAAATTCAAATATCCATAACTATTTACATCTTTTAAATAAGTTAATAACACAAGAAATAAATCTTTAATAAGCCCATTAACATGTGCTTATACATGTCCTTCAAAGATGGATTGCATGGAACTTGATTATTGTATATGTCTATCCAAAAAATACAGGTTCTCACTTATAGCTTTTTGCTTTTTTTGGTAAGAAATTTTGTACAAAACAATGTAGTCCTTGCAGGAAAGCACTTAGTTTTTGTCACTGATCTGAAAGTACATATATGTCTGATAAGGCCAATCAGAAAAAAATTCCTGCAATTACATTTCATTAAAATCAAACTAGTATATAATAGTAGTATGACATAGCTATGAAGCAAGAATTACTTCTTATCTTGTAACATTATTCTCATTTTCATTTTAGTTAAGAATGTTGGGGCCAAAAAAAATCATATCATGGGCCGCATGTGTTCCATGATGTGATTTTACTACCAGGGGTAGTAAAATCAGGTCATGTGATTTTACCAGGGGTTACTAATTTGACACCCCTGTTTTACATTATGACTTCCTGAGACCTGACATTGAATTTTAAATGTATAATTTTCATGAAAATTTTCAAATCATGTTAGATTATCCTTAATAAACACATCATAAGTTTTACAAAATATTTATTTTCAAATAATATGAAAAAAAAAGAATATGTTCATCCGAATGAATGGTGGGACTCAGGAGAATAATAAAATTATTAATTTTTAATCTTTTGTGTATGTAGAATATTATTTGTTTATATCTCTTTCATTTTTATTTAATTACAGGTTATCCCCAACTTCAATCATTTGATTTATTATATTCCAATCTTAAATGGCCCTTACAATATTCTGAACTTGACGATTTTCATAGCAGGTTGTCTAGAAATACTATTTTGCTTTATTAAAAATGTAGTAAAGTAATCACTTATCATCTTGGGAAATCTAGGCTCAATTCATATAATATCTTGAAGACCTGGATCATATTCAGACAATTCTACTATCTTAGAGGATTCAGTATTTTTTCAGCTTACAATGGGCTTATTAAAACATAACCTCATTGTAAGTCAAGGACAACCTGTATATATTTATTTTATTTAATATAATTTATTATATGCAAATTTTACTATTTAATTGAAGATGAATGTATAGGTTCAAAGCAATTTTTAATCAAAATTTGTTGATATTGAACTGACTATGCATTTTTATTATAATTAAAAAAACAAAATTTTTGTTTATACTTAAATGAACAATAAATATCATGCTTTCTGGAATTTTACAAATGATAAAAATTTATAGTATATTAATATTAAGACAAACACTATATTAAAAAAATTTCATGGAATCAGATGTTCATAAATATTTAGAATATATTAATGATTGATCTGACAGAAATGTAATAAATGAAGTTTTGTTTTGCTTAATTATTGTTATTTAATCAATTAAAATAGACTATTGCACTAATTATAATATTTCTTATTGATTATAAGTGAAACATTGATATAAATATAGTAGATCTACTTATATAATTATTCATTCTTATGATTTTTAATTTAATGGAAATTTTAAGTCCAGCAATGCTTAAATTCTATATATACCAATATGTGCATTGATAAATTGAAAGACTAGATAAAATTAACAAGAATACTGTAAACATATATGTAAAAATTTAAGTCCATAGATGATATTTTTGTAGAAAAATGAATTGCTTAATGAAACTTTTTATCTATTTTGTAAAAACCTAACAAAATTTAAAAAATTTATTTGTACCTCTATATATTTGTGAAACTGTATAAATTGGGAATCTTCTTTACTAGTATGTCAAATTCAGAAAAAGTAATTAAGAACTATTGAAATTAGATTTATAAGAGTGTATGTTGCAATAGAAAAATTTTTGTGATGCAAGTTATCTCAAATTGGCTAGGGGGGAAAACAGGAATCAGAAAACAAAATATAAGTTCAAACTTATCTCTGAAGAATTGTGATAATCATCAAAATGGCTCTCTAAACAAATTATTTAAAGAATTACCTCTATGATTATTTTAACATTTAACATACTAATATATATTTCATAATAATTAAATAAAATGCAATTCAAGTTAGTTATAAAATAAGAATAATTAAATGATTCAATTTCTTAGTAGATATGGTTATATTCTTATTTGTTCATTTTAAGATAATGACAGAAGTTTAACTGATTTATTAAGAATGATAGATAGAAACAGTTTTAATTGATAAAATATCGAGGTAGTTATTACTTCATTTCAGAAAAATATTTTGGATGCTTTGTCATGATCAGTATATAATAGTGCCGTTCTATTAAAATATATTCAAGTCTATTTATAAATAATAAAGCATTACAAATTTTAGGTTTCATTATTTAAAAAAGAATATGCTTATATGTCATAAATATTGTATGTGAATTTTGTACAGAAGAATAAAATTGCCTTCCAGTGTTATAACATTTATGTGATATCTTCATTTATATAATATCACAGAAATGCATTGAAATTGTCACTAAAATCATTTCAAAATTAAGTTTCAAATAAATAATCAAATTCAGATTAGAAAATTGTTAATAATCTTTCATTTTAATCTTGCAAATATTTTTTCCTGAGTTGGAATATTCAGATAGCTATATAATAAGCATTGTTTAATTTCCTTAATTACATTTAGGAAAGAAACTATTATTAAGCCTTAAGAAACATTGTTATTTATAGATAAAACACTATAGTATTTATCAAAATAATTCACTTTATTACATATTGCATATTATTATTCATTCTGAATGTTTCATGTTTAACATTATATTTCCCAGGTTGGAATTTTTTTATCCATCACTATTTACAGAGAAGCAAAATGAATAATTATAAGAAGTACAGGTGCTCTTAGACTTATGTAGTGTTTTATTCCAAAAAGTTTTATGTAAGTTGAATTTTACATAAATGTATTATGTAAATCATTACATAAATAATTATGTAATTATTTAGTAAAATAGGCAATATATAGTGATTTACATTATCTTTTAAGATGGACTAAATACTTATAGTATAAGGTACATAATAACTATGATAATATATTAATGCATGTACGATATATATATGATGGATAAAAAATATAAACCTCTCCAAAATAAAATATATGGCAAATGAAATCACATACAATCCAGAATATATATTAGTCAAGTGTGTTTACCTCTGATCCATCTTAGTGAGTTAAGTTACTCAAGCACATTTACTTCACAGATATAATTTATCAATTATTGAATCCAATCATCACTATAAGAAAAGTGCATTTGAAGTTTGAATGCTTACTGTTTTGGATTTGTATGATTGATAGATAGAAGTCAGTATATTGTAAATGATGAATGAGACCAGCCTGTGAAAGTGGTGATAGAGTAATAGAAAGGAGGAACTAGAGAAAGAGTTGGATGAGGGAAGGAGATGAAATGAGTGAAGTTAGAACTTTTGATCTAATTCATTTTTTATAATTTTTTCTCTCAGTCAATTGATCTTATGTAAAATAATACTACTTCAATAATATTTCCTCTATTTTAGCCACTCTAAAAGTATGTTGTAATGAGGCTAATAATGGCATTCCAAATGAAAGTGAATGGGCTAGTATTTGCAAGCTGTGAAATCCTTTGCTGAACTTAAGCTAAACAAAGTATAAGTATAAACAGATATGGTTTAACAACTCTGTTTCTTAATGCTAATTAAATTATTTAAGGAGAATATACATAGTTTGATATCAAATTTCATTTATACTCTCCTTTCACTTGAAAATTAATATTGGCAGAGTTCATTTAAATAATTTATTATTCTAATATCAAATTCAAGATTTTCTTTAAAATAATATAGAAATTAATAAAAATTGTAACTTATGTATGTGTACAACTATTAAATTATAATAATTGTTATTATAAGGCAACCAATAAAATTCTCTCTGATTTTCAAGTTGTCGAACTGCATGAGCTTCCCCCACTGTTCATTCAGAAATGAGACAGTTAAAAAGAAAATAATATGTTAGTGAGTGTTCCTCTTGTAGTGGGCTGCTAATGGTCACCACAGTTAAATGGGAATGTTAGTGAAAGCAGATCAAACATTGGAACCTCAAAGGGTTATGTAGCCCATATGCTGTATGAGTTTAAAGTGGAAACAAATGCTAGTGCACTAGGAAGAAAAATATACCAGGCATTCAGTAGGGATGTGGTAAATGAGCGGCCAATGTGAAGCATTAGGAAAAGCATTAAATTGCAGTGTGGAAACCATTTGATAATATCTCCTTCAGCTTGAGAAATGATGTAAAATGGCACAATGGATCTCACATGAGTTGACTGCAACTCAGAGAGGGACACAAGCAAATGACTATGTTTTATTGTGTCTCATCAAAGGAAGGATCTGTTTCTGGACAGAATGCTGATCTGTGATGAGAACTCCAGATCAGCATTGGTTAGCAGCATTGATTAGCTCTACAATACTCTATGATGCCATTGTTATTGGTTAGCACTACGTGAACACCCTCCTAAACAACAAAAATCATCACTACATCAACAGAAAATTATGCTCTATGTTTGATGGATTGTTTGGGGTAGAATATGTTCCTAAACTCAATGGTTTATAAACCATTTTAGAAAAGTATTCCAAAATTGCTGATTCAAGATAAAATGTTTTAAACTGGTTCATGCATCAGAGTCATCGAAATTTTTTTTTTGTAAATGTCGCTAGAGGACTATTTAAAATGGCATCAGCAAAGTTTTTAATTAA
>WUQG02043114.1:0-10586 GCA_011317285.2 Androctonus mauritanicus
ATGCTCCTGTAAGCACAATATCGATTTATGCAATGGAAAATGCTGCGGAATTTAGTTTTAATTACCGATAAGAGATGGCGCTCTGGAAGAATTCTGTTAAACATATGCGAATGTAAAATTTCGTGATGACGTAATTGATGACGCTTGATTATAAAGTAACCTCTGAGTATTTAATTCACTCAACTTAATTGCGGCAATAATATTATTAATAATAATGATAATAATAATATATGTAAATTTTACGAGTTAATTTACATATATAACGATGGGATAGTTTAAAATATGCTCGTTAGATGGCAGCATTTCATTTTTAAAGAAAATTTATTTATTTATTTATTTTTTATTATTTAATAGCAATTTTTATTACGTAATTTTTTTTTTTCGGTTTTAAATAATTCAAGCTAACATTTTCGGCAAGTCGGCTGGAGATGTTTCTGCATAAATTAAACTGAGTCGGCAATCATCAATATGGAAATTATCCGCCATTGTAAATTGGTTTCGGAGTTCTGCTTACATAATTAAATGCCCAAATTACCTTACAGTTGAATCTGCTTGCAACATACATCATTGTTGAATAACAAATCTAGTAAACGGTTTAACAAAGGAATACAAAGTGTTCTTACAAAAGAGAGAGAGAGAGATAAGAAAACATTTTTAGTATTAAATAAGGACGTTTAATTTTATTTTTATCCAACAGATGGCAATACAACGCATCGTCATCACTTTCTGCGTGTTAATGACGTAGAAATTTTTGTTCGCCACCAGTTGATGACGTAAGCCGTACTGAAGTACAACCGCACGCCAAAGAGACGTTCGATTTTTAGACAACAGATGGCGATCGGCGTAAGACGTCATTATTATTTAGCGACGTAATAGTTTTACGCGTTCTAACTGACACGCAGAATTGATGATGTTTCAATATTGTTGTAATTCATCGATTTTTACGTGCATTTTAAGAGTTTAACGGGTTATAATTTTAACTAACGAACTAAACCGAAAGCTAAATAAAAATCTCACAGATGTTAACGATTTTTTTCCTTCTTTTTTTTTTTTGTCGCTTAAACCTAGGTATTTCTTCCTGTTGGATAAAACGATTTGGGTTTATATTAAAACGTCACTCTTGTACCTTATTATAGTTGACAGAAGAGAAAAGTACCGAAGATTCATTGTAATTTGGGAGGGTTTTTTTTTCTTCTATCGATCACCAGTAATACTGTTAGGTTTTGGCCAAAAGAAAAGTGTGTCCTACAAGATGTAACTGAAGTATTTGGTCTTGTCTATTTATTTCTAGACCAGGATTTACATTGACAAGGGGTTGACCTCTCTATACGTATTGGAAACATGATTTATACAATGAGAACTCTCATTTTCTTCTATTTTAGTCATAAAAAATATATAACGTTACTTCCAGAGGGCAAAAAAATGCCTTTTTTTCCAACTAATCCGTCCAGAAACAATTTTTTAAAAATGGAATTTCAAATCCATACATTACACAGATTTTGATTTGGTTTTTTTTTAAGATTAATCTCTTCGATAAATACGGATTTTTGAATATTTATTAATTGCTTAATCCCTTAATTTAAATCGTGTTTGAGTTAGAAAATAACACAATGGCTTTATTCGTTCTGACGTTAAACAAACGGATTAAATTGCCTAAAAGAAAGTAAATATTTAACTAAATAACTAATATGTAAATTTCCAAATTAAATTAATAGAAGTTTTATTTTATAAATAATTTAATTATTTAAATTTGTAGTCCTATGAATTTTTAATATTAAAAAAAATATATATGCATATATATATATATAAGTCAATACACGTTTCAGAATTCAAACTCGATACTATTGATCAAGTTTCAAAACGTTTAAATAATAGAATTTAGTAAAGTTAACTGCTATTGGATAATTGATAACGGCTTAAATTATTTAACCAATAAAACTTCTAGTAATTCTCGTACTGTGTTAATTTTTTAAAAATCAGTTTGAATAATTCAACCAATAAAACTCGGTATTGTTAAACTCTTATTGATCAATTTAGAACTTAAGCTATTTAAAAAATAAATAAATAAATAAATAAATTGGATAGAGTTTATTCTTATCTAACGAAAAATTTATATTACCAATAGCAAAAGAAAACTAACGACTTCATTTGAATATTTTTATGTGACAGATTAACGAATAGAAATCATTAAAACTGTGTTAATGTTGCTAAATTGCTTAAGATTCTTTGGAATTTTCGGATGGACGGTTTCCAACCACGAAATTACTAATAGATACAATACATCACGTGACCGACTTAATCCGACTGGACGTAGTTACGTGATGCTCATCCAATTGAAAACGAGAGAATTTTCCTTCGACATAAAACTCATAAACACATAAAACACGAAACGAATAAACTTACCTTGAGAATCTAAACTATGTTCTTTTCTAAGCTGTGCCATCTTTACCGATTAATAATCGCTTTTTTGGCAATTCTAATCCAATATTTTCTCTCACAACTCTCCACGCTAAAAATAGAAAAAAAAAATTATTCATTACAAAAATAATTATTTGTAATTAATTTAATAATTATAATTATAAATTTAAGTTAGAAAAAAAAATTATCACGCTCGTATATCATTAACATCAAAGTGATCTTTGACTGTGAACGGCTAATTTATTTTAATTAATTTTTCTAGCAGTGTAAATAATTAATCAGTAAAAATCAAGAAAATTTTATGTTAAAATAATTTTATTTTGATATTTAACTGATAGATAAAAGCATATTTTTATCATTCAAACAGAAAAAAAATAAAAATAAAAATACGCATGAAAAGTTTTAGTCCATCAAAATAAGCTTTAAATATTCTATTCGAAAACAACAATGGTAAATGAGATACAGTGGTTTGTACAGCTTTTGTATAGAAAATAGGTGAGTAAAAGTTAATTACTTTGCTGTGTAAATACAAACGTTGTTTAACAGAACCTGGTTAATTCCTGTGTAAGTTTATTTCGAAGAAAAAAAAAATTTTTAGTACTGTTAAATGATATACGAATCTAAATTGGGATCAACAGAGAATTAACCTTCGAATTTGATTAAGGTTAAAAATATAATTGAATCATTGGTTATGGTTTCTAAACTATGTATTTATTATTTTTGTAGAATCTTAATTATCTAAACAACGAACGATGAATAAATCGGATAATGTTAATTAATTAAGCTCGATATTTTCTTTCTGATTGTAAATGCTTTTAATTATCAACCGTGATTGGTTAATACACATCAGATCAGAGTATTGTTATTTTTTATTCGATTTCATTGGTTACTGTAACGTCTATCTATCGCCGTAGCAGAATGTCATTATTTAATAATCATTATTTACTCTTTAATTTTAACTTTTTATTAATGTAATAAAATTAAAAATGTTTGAATTATTTTTTAATCTATTAAATGATTAATCAATTTATAAAGATGGCATTTATAATGCGTTTTTTTTTTTTTAAGTTTTATTTTGATAAAAAGGAAGTAATAAGACGTTAAAGAAAATTAAGCGGTTTGTTATCATAAATAAAGTAAGTTTTCAATGTTGTACATGATTAAAAGTGTTATTATTAATAATTTAACAGATTAAAAAATAGTTTGACAACAAATTTACTTAAGAAAAAAATAATGATAAAAGGAGCAGGATGTAAGGTGTACGTAATAAGAAATGGTTACAAGATACTAGGAGAGAATGACCAGGAAGGGAAACAACTACATACAATGTAAACTAGCCATCAAAATTGGCTGAATTTTAATGGATTATAGCTGAAAGAGGAAATCAAATTTGACTATGATAAAACACTAGCCAGGATATATGCCTCACTGCTCTGAAAAATTGATTTTATATTAAGATTAGTACATCCGGCTTCCACACCGAATACGGAAGAATATCCGATTATCTATTCTGTAACCATTTATAAAGCATATAAATTTAAAATGAGCTCAAAAACAAAAACATTCTAATAGTTTTTTAATGTTAGAATATTTTTCCATCATTCTAGTAAAACATAAATTACCTAAATTAAAATTATACAAATCTAAATAATAAAAAGAGATCTAAGCTTGTACTGTTTCTTTAAAAAATAAAAAATAATATAAAGAAAACAATTGATATCGATATAAAAAATATCAAGAGAATTTTAAGAATTTACCTTCCTTAAAAAAAAGTCACAAATTTATGCATTTCATAAAAGTTTATTGTTTATAGATACGTAAAAGTGTACAGTATATTTGCATATATCCTCTTTTGCAGTAGATGTTTACATAACAAAGAATGTATCACAATACACTTCAATGATATCCACTCTACTTCCATATAAAGAACTGCCAAAGATATATGAATAATGCTACTTATGGGAATAAAAAGAAGACGTGAAAATTGTTCACAGGGATAAAAACTTTAAACCTAAAATGGAAACATCGATAAATATCAAAATAGACAATCGTAACAACTTTAGAGAAATTTATGAATATCTTAAGTTACTAGAATAATCTCAAGTTTAAATAACGAGGAAAGAATATGAAATATTCATAAAGCAATCATAAGAACAAAATATGAAAACAGAATAACATTTTCTTATACAATATGAATAATTACAGGAAAACAAACATGTCAGCAATTGTTAAATATTTATTGTTACATCTTCGTAAGTGTGTGATTCGTTTTATTCATGGTTTGTTTAAATCAATTCCAAGCAATCACAGTTTATCTGAATTCAAAGAAAAGCAAATTAATTCTTAACAGTTTTATCTACTCTTCTCCTCGGGGTTTTCAGTTGAAAACAACAAAGCAATTTCTTTTTTCGTCTTCTTTCTATCTCGAAGAACTGATAGTTTTACTTATCTCAGCTGGCATTAAATTTTAAATGCAATATTCCATCAAAAAGTAACTATCTGTTTATTTCTTATAAAGTTTGCACAGATGTTTTGCAAATGATACGCTATCTTGTTTGTTCCATGAATTCTTACATGCAACAGATACAATGATTAATCTAAAACATCTGCCTGTGGTTCTCTTCAGAGAATAAATGTATGAAGAGCTTATATCTCAGGGACAAGAATCCATTAGAGGCAACTTCTACAGAATGTGAGAATTCTATTGAAATGCAAAATATATAATTTACTTTTCTGCAACAAAAAATAACTTTAGAGAAACGGGCATAATTACAATCTATATTAAACTTAACCAAAAGTTTCTGATGTAGCGAAGTTCTCAAACATATTTTAAACTAAAATATTTATGAACTAATACATAGTTTCGAGTTAATATTCTTAGTGATGGTTACATTAAAATCTGATTCACGAGCGAAGTGTTTAATTTTTCAGAATTATAAAATATTTATGTAGAAAATTAATTTGATAATCAATAATTTACGTTTTGGCGATTCTATCGGTATTAATGAGATTCTCTTAAATGAGACTAGCGTTTAAATTAATATCTACAAAATCCTCCAACTTCTGCCTAAGTTCTTAAAAATCTTATAAAAATATTCTCTAGGTAGCTAAGTGGATATTTTCTCCTAAAGAGATAAGTGGGGATTTTCTTCTATTGGGAAAGGAAAAAAAAAAAAGTTACTCCGTAATTGAGAAAGAGAGGGAGGCTTCAATTATCTCCTATCTAACAAAAGAAAATGAAAAAAAAAATCTTATTTTAAAATTAAGAAATTGTAAAAATGAGAAACTCACAGCAATAAAGTTTATCTTATGATATAAAGGAAAACATTTTATGGAATTCGTTGAATAATATTAACAGTTATTGATGCCATTACAAATAATTTTTCTATATTCTCCTAGAACAGAACCATCTGGTGTTTTGATAGAAACCGAATGAAAAATAGTCGTCCGAAGAGATTCCTACAACGAAATAAAGAAATGTCTAAGTTGCTCCATTTACTCTTGTCTTCTCAAAATAGCCAAGAGTTGCTGCTTTTGCTGACTTAGTCCTTTCTTTCTTCCGAAAACATCATTTTGTTTTATCTTACATCAACAAAGAAAACACCGCAATGGGTTATTTTTAAATTTTTAATATTCGTTTCAGATGCTTAAAACTGAGTAGCTTACTCGAGTCCAATTAGAATCCTTACAAACTTGTGAAAAATTATTTTAAATCTTTACTTTTATCGTTTGTTTTATGTTGGATAAAAATAGGGAATGAAAATTTTCTGTAGTTCGAAAGTTTAAATTCAAAAAGAAATATTCATGTGTCTTGTAAGATTGAATATAACTTTGTTCGCATAGCGTTACCAAGATAAAATATTTTAAATAATTTTCAACAAATTTTCATAAATTCATTTTTATTAAACGCACAAACAAAAAAAAAAAAAATAATCTATAAAATTTTTTAAAACCGAAAAACTTTCAAAATAAAGCCAATTTATAAATTGTATAGAACAAATAAATAAACCAACAGTAATGCACTCTGATTGGTTAATTTAATTTAAACTGATTAATTTTAGATGGCCGTAAGCTTCTTTTATTGGATAAGTAATACATAAATAAATCAATCGACTTAACATTGCGTAACTTTTTATTATTTCAAATATAGGCTATCCGGATGTAATGCCGGAAATATTTTATTTATTCCATATTAAAGAAAGAAGAATTTGTAATATATCTATATTAAAAGTTTTCCGTGACGTATCAAATCTTTAAAATAAAAAACTTTTTAAAATATCTTTAAAAAATAAGAAAAAAAAATATGCCACTCCCTTTTAACTTGATTGGCTGATGGAACGAAACATACACTTCGAGTTGCATCTGTATGGAAGTTATATATAAAATAAAAACAATGAAAGGAAAAAAAAATTAATAAAACTCAACAGAGTAGTATAAAGAGATCATTAATGCGAATATATATAGTAGTTATTGTTCATCACAGTTGTTATTGATTGTATATCAGGTGCAAAGTTCGAACTGTGTTAGCAGTTTCTGTGGAGCTATTGTTCATGTATAAGATCCCATTGCATTGTAAGTGGAATTTTTTGGAAGATATGAAAGAAAAATAATCGATTCGAATTTTTTAAGGGCAATCATTCGATGCTTCCATTGGAAGTAACAGAAAAAAAAAGGAAGATTCTTTTGGAATAATGAGAAATGAATAGGCTACCTTTATTCGATTTGTAATACAACGTTTCGATATTTATTAAATTTTTTTTTTTTTTTGAAAAACGAATTTTTCTGGATGTACATTCAAATATTTGTCAAAATTCAATATTTGTATCGAAAATGAGAAAGTGATATTATGATATTTCTATACTTATTGAACAATATTACGAGAAGATAGCTAAACGTTCGACATATTTTCGGTTCTTTTATATATATTTTATCAGATATTCCTGCACAGTTTGTTTTGTTCTTTCTACGATCCTTTTTTTTTTAGAAAAAATATTTTTAAAGTATTCATTAATGTTCTAATTATTTACTAGGATTATATAAAAAGAAGAAGAGAGAAAAAAAAAACAGTAAGAAAAAGGTAAAAATTTCAACATTAATTAAATTTAAGTATGATAAAAATTTTCAGCTTATAACAACTGCGAAAAATCTACTAATTTGCTTTTAGTTAAATTACAAAAATTGAATTTAACTTTAATCAGCGTCATTTATTAAATTAGAAAATGCAAAATGTAAGGTAATAAGGAAAACAAGTTATAAAATAATGTTCATTTATTTAAATATATATATATGTAATTAAATATACGGTATACATAAATGCTTCTTTAATTGTGAAGTATCATCCATTTTGTATACCTAACGAAAACAACAAAATTTGGAATATTTGCAGAGAAACTAATTTAGTTGACAATTTAACGTATTGTTCTCGTATAGGAACACAGTATTGCAACAATAGGGAACTGTTAAATTGTTTCAGTTAAATTTATATTCACAAAATTCTATTCGCTGGCGATAACAAAACTTGTTGCAATTTTCTATTGACAAAAAAGTCTAATTATATCGATCTTCTAGTAAATATTCAAATATTATTGACAAATCAGATAGTTTTTTTGGATAAGAGTGAAACAATAGAGGCTTTATCAGATTTAAGAAACGAGAAAAGCAAGCTCTCTCTGATCAGAGTGAAAGAGAAGCTAGATAACAGCATCATCCACTTAATATTGTTATTGTTTCGCTTTGCAAATTAAATTTCAGGAAAGACGAGCCAGAAATCGAAAAAATAGAAAAATATGATTATAAAGATACGTTTGGAATAAATAAATATGCCTTGGAGATGAAGTTGCATCTTCCGTGCAAGAAAAATTACACTTCACTTTTGTAAAGTGAGATATTTAATAAATAAATAAAGTTAGATGGATTGGTTTTGTTTTATTAAGTAGAACTACATTAAAAATGTTAATAAAGAATAATAATAACAACAATTTGCATTTTGAATTATTTACTGTAAGTAAAATTAATTTTAAAAAATAAAAAGTAAGAAAAACAAGAAAGGTAGAGAAATGCAGACAGCGAGTAGGATTTAAATTACTGTAAACTTGTTGGGGTTTTTAAATATTCTTTGAGCCAATTTAAATATATATATATAAAAGAGAAAGTGGCAGATACCATCTTAGAAATTTCAGAGGCATTCATGCTTAATAAAATTTATTCTCTTGCCGTTTTGTAAGAATTTTGATGCTCTCGGTAGAATTTATTTGATTATTTTATTTTGGAATATAAATTCTCTTTCTCTATTATAATTAAGGTAATGGTTGTCATAAGAAAACTGTTTAAACTTTCGAAAGAAAAAAAAAAAAATAGTAAACTTTTAAGATGGAAATTTGTTCCTATTTACAATATTCTTTAAAAATCAATTGAGTTTCCTTTGTACCATCATTGTAACTAGTCTCTAGAGTATTTAAATAGCACGAAGAGAGATCTTACACGTCAGATTTTACCATTTAAGCCAGAATAAAGCATCTGCTTAAAAAGAAAAAAAAAAAGTAAAACGGAATTTAGATAGGTTACAGTCGATTTAATGTCGCAGTTTTATCTTAACAAAAATAAAAATCGACGATTTAGATAAAGTATATTGAAAATGATGAAAATATGATTAAAATATGTATGGTATTTATGTTTATCTTTCTAAATCCCTGGGGAAAAAAATATAATTTTAAATTGATAAAAATCGAAATATAGGCTATATCAAAAATGTGAAAAAAAATTCATGATTTCCATTTGGATGTCAGAATGTTTCGAATGGAGGAAGAAAAAAAAAAGAGCATATCTCTAACTGACACTTTTCTTCTCAATATTACCAGAGTTGCCCCAGGCTGGGAGTTGCTGAGTAAACCAAAATGATGGACAGATAGAAGTTGCTTCGGATCCGTTTTGTTAGGAATGATTGCTGAAAGTTGATAGCCAGTTGAGTGATCTGTGCAAACTCCCTAGAAAAGGAACCTCAAGAAAATTGTTTACATTTGCATCGAATAATGAAAAAAAAATAAAAAATCTGAATTATTTAAATTCCACTTTTTGATAGAATTGCATAAAATTTTATTGAAATATTCCTCTAATTAATATTTATATATAAGCTTATATATATATTTTTTCTTCTATCGCTTCCTGTGGCATCATTAAAAAGATTAGTAAAATAACTAAAAAAAAAGAAATTTGAATTGCGAATCTTAATTAATGTTTAAAATTAATCCGTGACGTTTCTTAATGATGAAGGAAGTGCTGCATTTAAGTTCTTCCCTTTTCGTGATTAGTGGGTCGTTTGGTGCATTCACCATTTTACTAACAACCATTTGATGCCTATTTAAACTTGCTTTTAATGTGTGGCAAGGGAACGACATTAATTCAGTGCTATTTTATAATAAATTCGCCCTTAAATGAAGCAAAGTAATGGAAAATTCGTTTTTACTATACGTTTAGCGTTATTAATTAACATTAAGAGATGTTTGTTAACAGTTTTAACGAGATCATAATACATAGGCTACCCGTAAAGTTTAAATGCTTTCAATTGCTTTAATCTATGCTTCTTAAATTAGTAAAGATCGTTATTTTCCTTGCAATATGCAGTTAGATACCTTATTGCTTTTAAATTAAGAATAATTGGCTCTGTACTTTTTTGTAATTATATCTGCAGTTAAGGCTGAGAATTTAATCCTTAAATGGTTTATCCAGCATAGATTTTAAGTTCCTACCCAAATGAATTCTTATTCTGAAGCTTTAAGATGGATTTTAAGGCGTGAAGACTTATAATTTTACATTAACAATGATTTCTTTTCCATTTAACAAATTTACAAATTGTAACCAATAAAATAACGATGTGAAATTGAAAATTAATAATTATCCAATTAGATTTGTCTTATTTTAAATATCAACCAATAAGACTGAATGAAGTATGACTTTTTTTTTTCGTTATTTTAACCAATCAGACTTAAAATTATTTGAATTATGCCAATTCGAGTAATAATAATTTTAATAAGTTTTTCTTCTCTCAGATGTGAGGTTGAATTTAAAAATATACATAGGTATATATACAGTATATATATATCTATGTATATATTTATAAAGTATCTAATTGTATACTTAACCATGCATACTCTACCATTTTTTTTTCTTTC
>WUQG02043125.1:0-10585 GCA_011317285.2 Androctonus mauritanicus
AAGATAGTATAAATAAATAAATAATGATTAAAATAAACATTTAATGCTAAATTTATCGACTTTATTACTCATATAACACGAAAATTCATATTGTGCTAAATCATACCAAGCAAAAAATGGATGGCTCAGATGGCCATTATCCTCAATAGCGGACAAATTTCTGTTCCCCAGAGGAGTCCGCTATTGAGAGATTTCACTGTATATCCCATGTGCAAGCAATGCAGTGCTGTATGATACAATACTATAAATGACAGAAAACAAACTAATAGACATAACCATGATTCATCCCACATGTATATTGTAATGCTGTTTAGCATTGCTTGTTATCATTCTCTATAGATGAAATACAAATTAGTTTGTTTTCTGAAACATTTGCTGTTTCAGAAAACAAACTAATTTGTACTTCATCTAGGACATTGAATTTGGGATCCATGATGATTTGATTTGAGTGGCATTATTTTTTAATGCCACTTCCCAATCATTGACTGATTTGTCTTTGTGACAAATTATCCTAGATCCAAGTTCAATTCAGAGATTTTAATAAGCAAAATTCAGAAAAAAACCTGTATTATGGAAATGAGAGATAAAAATTACCATAATTGATATTTAGTGGATAAATAATGGGATAATATTTCATTATAGAAGTTATAGAAGTGCTTCTCATGCTTGACCTCTTGTAGCATAATATAGCAAAGCATTACAGGTAGTCCTTGGTTTATGCTGATTCACGATAATGCCACTGTGCAACTCGCTGTTTTGCCATGTAATTCCCTGATTCTCCCTGTGCTAGACTGATTTTCATTTCAGTGTTGACATATTTACTGAGCTGCATGTTGTGAATTCATTAAAAGATTTTTATTGAATATATTTATTTTTTCTGTTTAATATTGTTGGGTATGCATACATTTACATTAAATTAATATTTCTGAGAAAGTAAGAGATCTGAAACTTTGAATTTCATTTGTTTTTTTTAAGATTTTTTTAATAACATTTCATTTTATCATAAAATACATTTTAAAAATTAAATTTATAATGCAATGTATTTTGTATTGTATTAATAAGCAAAATTATTAGCTTATTTTTCACTTATGTAGAACCTAACCCTATATCTCATTGTAAATATAGGTTCATTTTATGCTGATTCAATTTGTGCCGGCTTTTGTAGGAACAGAACTGCGGCATAAACCGAGGGCTGCCTGTACATTTATAGTATTGCATCTTATAGTGTCACATCACTAACTCATGGGCCACTGTCTAAAGAAAATATAATGTAAAAACAAAGATGGAATATTTATTTTCCTGTGTCTAAATTTCTAGCTTTAGCTCCACATTAAAGCAATAATTTATCACTTTGGAGGATCCATATTCAATTCAGGTTCATATATCATTTTTCAGGAAGGGTCCAGGCCTGTTGAACCCCATCTTTCAATCTTCCAATTGATCCCAGCATAAGTGTTGGATAGTTTGTGGAAGGCTTTAAAAGTGGCAACTACCAAAAGTATTCTTTGGTATCAAACTAGCCTAACCAAGTTTCTAGCAAAAACAAGCAATTATTTTTTAATGCTACTTTCCAATCATTGACTGATTACTATATAATGGAATCCATTCCAGACTTAACTATGAACTGTCCATATCTGTGATAGAGCCAGCATGACTCTACAGTAGATGAATCAATGGCCAGATTGGATCCATCTAAAATTTTTCAGATGTAATCCAGATACCATCTTGGACTGGACCTAAGTTCAAATTTGAATATATGAATTAATTTTTTTTATGTGATTTTGTTGCATTTACTATATGTGACATTTAGAAAATATTTTTGAACCAAAACGAAATCATCATATTTTTATATAAAAAAAAGCATTGAAGGGGCCAGCCTGGCCACTATTTTTTCTTTTATATTACATGCCACTTTTTTTTATTGGATTCTAAGTGGCTAGATTATGGACACAAAAAATCTGGAGATATAAGATCTAAAAAATCTGGAGATATAAGATTCAAAATTAAATATGAATTTTGCATGGAAATTTATAACATGCTTCCATCCTGATAACAACTTGGCCATCATAAATATGGATTTTCATTGTAAATAATCACCATTGTAAGTTGAGTATTTCCTATTAAATAAAAGTTATGATCTGATTTCAGTATTATTTTTTATTACAAAATAAAAATTATTTAAAAATTTGGCAGTTTTAATACTTAATGAAAAAAAAAGCTTCTAGTATGTAGTGTAGATTATTGATATTCCAGGGTAGGCATCTAATTTATGCTCTTTAAAAAGCATCAAAGCAGAATGAAAACTTGATTTTCTGAACAAATAATTGAATAATTTAACTCTTTTTCTATTTGAATTAATTTTTGCTTAGAAATTTTCATAGTTTTTTCAGAAAATATTGAAATTAAATTTTTGAAAAATTGTAAGTTGTTTATTAGATAAATATTACTATTTTCCTTTCTCAGCCTTTCCACCACTTTCCACTTGCAAAATGTGAGGTCCTGAAGTTTCAAATTCTTTCTTCCAGACTTGTTCTTTAATGTCATTTTGAATGCAGACATTATGCTTAAACAATTACTGCAATAGGACACTTGTTACTAGATAATTAATTTACTACATTACTCATCTTCAGGTTGAATCCCAGCATCAGAAAAGCAATTCACTTGTTAAAGTTGTATAATTTTCTTACTTTATCTATAATGCAGATGTAATTATTTATCATATGTTATATTTTAGAACTAATGATTTTTCTAAGTATGAACTGTTCATGAGTTATGAATGACCAGAATGTATAACTCAAGCTTGTCAAAACATGTTATATGTTAATATTAGCCTAAAAATAATATAATAAATTAAAAAATTTTATTATATATATCAAATGATATTCTTAGTTATCTCATAAAAAAACGAACAAAAAAAAATCAAATTTTAATTTGTGGCTAACTCTTTTGGATAAAATGAAATTGGAATATTATAGTTATTTAAAATCTTTTAGACAGTTCCTTGAAAAGGAAACTTCAAGACATTGTCTGAAAGGTATATCATGTAGGTAACAAGTGAGAAATCAAAGTCAAGATCATCCTCCAAAAACAAGATCATAGAATTTCAAGATTGACAGTTTTTTTACCAATCCTGATAAAAAGAAATATCAAAAACAATTTTGATCTCCTCTTCAATATAACAAGATTTATGAGGAAATAAAGAAGAGATGATAAAACAAAATTTGGAGATAGTTGATGTCTCTGGGTTGGCTGGTTAGTTTTCTTTTTTGCTTGCTTGCTAGTCATTATTTGTCATCTCAAAATGTCATTGTATAGTTCCATTTTAATGAAAGCTTGTCATTGTAAATTTTTATCTATCCATTGTGAAGACTTATTTTCCTTCTTGTCAGTGTTGCTACTATCTATTTAAAATACATTAAAAAATTTGAAGAAACAAAAGTGAAAGAATCCTCTCTCCAAGTATTGTATCTGATTGTGCAACTCTCTTTTAAGATTAGGTTTGAATAGGATTTTATTTTTTATTTGTTTGTTTTTTTTAAGCTTATATGAAATGCTATACTTCCAGTAAATATAATATATCTAATATTTATATATTAATTTAAAATGATTATAAATATTCATTTTATTTTCAGAAAATGTTCTCTATATCTTGATACTTATCATTCAAAATAAATAAAAGTTTATTTTTAAAAAATTTAGTTGTCTTTACTCCTGGAAATGTCCAGCATTACTCTGGACTCCAAACATCACTTACTAGGGTTAAAATAATGTTTTGATTTTGAGCACTTTAAAGCAGTTCCAGTTCTACACAACACACACTCTAAAAACACTTTTATTTTCGAGAGGAGTGCTTTCGGCTTTCGCCCTCATCAGCTCTCTTAATGCAAGATTTCATATGGTGTTATTACAGTTTCTCTTGGAACACAAATAGAACACTCTATCTTTATTGATAAAAGTAGTGCATGATATTTTTCTTTATTGATAAAAGAGTGTACAATTAAAAAAGTTTGAAGACTACTGCTTTGAGTTCTGAATCAGAGCTCTCAGTGGGGTAGTTAATATCTATGATGGGGCCAGTCAAAATTATTGAAGAACAGAGTTCAATGACTGAAAGCAGAATCTCCATGAAAAGTCTGATATGGGATTCAAAATTGAACCCATTTCCCATATGGCAAGCGACTATTTTACCACATGGTCAAAATTGGTAAATTTGTACAAGTAATCTTCACTTACATAGATCTGAACTTACATAAGGTTAATTTAGTTAATGAGCCAGGTTCTGAACTGCCCCAGTTTTTATCAGAAGGACCTGAGCCCAGCCATCCTGATAAAACTGATGATGTAGAACTCAGAATTGAATTTGGATCCTCCAAGATAATTAGCAACTGCTTTATCACACAATTTATGTGCATATTCTTTAATGTAACTATTTTTAATGTTAAGTCTTTGTTACCCATTAGTACTGTAAATCGTGCTATGATATATATAGGATATTAGAATGATCTGTTTACTTAATTCAGGGAATACCTGTATTCAGAAAATTTTAAATTACCTTCATATCAGAATATCTGATATGAAGGATTCAGATTCCTTCATATCAGATAATTATTTCAGCAAATTCATTTATTTAGCTACATACATTTTAATTTGGAAAAAAAAGATTATGAATAAAAGTAAATTTTATTTTAAATATATTTAATAATATAGGTTATCCTCAAGTTGTGAATTTTCACTCACATGAATAAGTTATTTTATTTTTAAATTTTTTAAAAAATTAAAAAATTGTGCAAAAATATTGGGAATTAGTTTATATTCATAAATAGAGGAGAATTTGTTTAATCAAGTTACATGCTTAAAATATTTCAGTATAGGATTTTCTATCTTTTGTTCCCTTTTTTAATACAGATTTTCCCAGACTTGTGTTCTTAGAAGCATTACATAAGTTTGATTTCATGAGAATTATTATATAATTACAATACAGTAACTTTTAAAATACAATATTATATGCTGTATTTTATGAAAATTTTTAGTTGTTTTTAAAAGGAAGGAGTTATAGTAATTTTGTAATTGTCACTGTAAAACTATTATATAAAATTATATTATTGCATTGTATAATAATTTAAAAATATAATTTACATATAAAACTTTGTAATATTCAATTACAACATTTTGTAATTTCAATTAAAATTAAATTTGATTTTAAGAATTTTTGTATAATTGAATTTGGTTTATTTGATAAATTTTTCTGTATTTTAAAATAAAGAAATCTGAAACTTAATTTTTCTTGCCATAATTAAAACTGACAAACTTTAAGCTTTCTTATATATCTATCTGAGATTCTATTTTATTCTGAATTACAATAAAAAAATAATTTCATAAATAATAATAAAATTCTTTTTGATTAACTCATTTATCTGATTGTTGAAAACTTTAAAATAAATCATAAACTTATACATATGATAAAAATAATTTGATAATTAATATATTAGGAATTGAAATTGAAAATATACTCATTAAATATTTGTTATTTTAAGCTTTTAATTAAATTTTAATTTTTAATTTTCAATAAATGTAGATCAATATTAAAAGTTTAATTTCATTCTATTACTACATTTTATTAACAGAAAACATCAATAGAATTTAGAAACATTTTATCTGTGTTTCTTTAAATTATTTTATTAAAGCATTTCTTGAATCTTAAATTTATTCATTCAACTTATATGAGATCATATTGCAAGTAATTTTGAAAACTTGATGATAAACAATTTTGTTAAAGACTTTCTTGATATAATTAAATATGTGTTATTTGAAATATTATCATCATTCTTCAACACTTAATAATTGTAAAGAATTATCTGAAAGATGATCTTGTGAAAATTATAAGACAGAAAGATCAAATAAATTGTTTTGACAAGACATTTCCATTTATTGAGTTTTAAAATGTTTTTAATGATATGTTATCATATTGTAGAGTTAATAAATAGTTTGAGAACACTTTTGAAATAATAATAACCTAATGAAACATCAAATATTCTGTTTTATACAATTTCATTTGAGTTTTTAATTTTTTATTAATCAGTTTATTAATTTACAAGTTAATTTACATAAATATTTTTGTTTACAAGAAAAAATTAATATATTTCATATTCATAACAAAATTTAAAATGAAATTAATTGAAAAGATAAGATAAATATCTTATTGCTTGGACTTTATTGTGCAATTACAAATCAGTAGTTTCTTCATAAAAAATATTAATTGATTCATATTTAATTGAATAAAAACATATTCAGAACAGATATTTAAGAACAGATGTTAAAGAGTTAATTTGCAAAATGATTGAAAGTACTCTTTTCACTCTAATACAGTAGTTTTCAAACTTTCTGTGCCTGCACCTCACTTTTTTCATAAAAAAATTGGTACAATCCCTCATTTTCATAGACAATTTTAATTTTATAAATACTTTCTACTTAGAATCCAAAATTACAAAACAATATATCATGTTTTGCATAAATGAAGTTTTTATACATAAAAAAATATATATTTATTATGATATAATAATTTTAATATAATTAAACAAATCATACAAAAAAATGAAAAATAGAATACATGTTTAATACAGTATAATATTTAATGAGATGGGTTGGCTGATTTTTCAGCACAAATTCTCTCAAATTGAAGTGTCGTTGAAGATATCCCTACTCACAATTCTTTTTCAATCACTAAACGAGATCAACATTTTGTTTTTACAACAGCTATAGTGGAAAATTTCTGGATACATGGATATACATATTTATAACCCTTCTGCTGATTCTTTTTTTTCAACACCAGTTTGAATTTATTTGTTTCAAAAATTATGTTTTTGTTAATTCTTTGCACACCCTTGCAATAGACTAGCACCCCTCTTGTGGGATGTGCCTCACAGGTTTGGAAAACACTTCTCTAATACATAGTTTATATTCATAAGCTATGGATTATAATATACTACATATGTACAATATCATGCTAGATAGTACACCCTATATTAGTATTATTAATATTAATTCAAAGTTTGCACTGTTGGCATTACAATGATATATAAAATTTACAATACTTCATTATATACTAAATTATAATGATGATTTAAAAAATAATTTGAATGCTATAATTTTTCACATAAATAAATTTATGTTAGTTGAGAAATAAAATAAACACTCATCATTAGAAGTTATTAAAACTTAAAACTTTTAAGAATTATAAAAATATTTTCAGCATATATCAATCAAAAATAATTTTTATAATTAATAAAAGTTTAAGTTTTGGTAACTTTTAGTGGTGAATATTTTATTGTTATGCCTAAGGTAATAGTTCATCTGTAAAAGGTGATTTATTCATCTGTTGATGATGAATAAAAATTCTTTAATATTGTATGATAGAAATAATTTAAAAACTTCGTAAAATTGAAAGAGGCAAAGTAATAGAAATAATTTCTTTATTATTATAATTTGTTTGATTTTAAAAGTCTGTTTTTGTATTTTTAGATAAATAATTTATTGTTAAATCATAAATTATTATTTTGCTGACTTTTAATATTATTATGGTCAAATTTCATTATTGGGAACAGAACCCATTTTTAACATTACATCTATGGGAAATAAATTCCCACTTTATGAGTATCATCTTTATGAGCAAATTCCAGGAACAAATTAATTCATAAAATCAGGAACTAGCAATACAGTGAAATTTCAATTATCCAACCTATATGAAGATAGAATGGTTAGATAAATTGAAATATCAAATAAATAAGAACTTTCAATTAGGATAGATTTAAGCCAATGTCTAACTTGTTGATATTGAAATTTTTGTTGCACCATTTTTCTTTGCAGTAATTTCCAATAAGTAGCATTTTTGTAATCTGCTTTTAATATAGGTAGTTCTTAGTTTACAAGTTTCCAAGTTTGTGAGTTTTAAATATGGATTATCAAAAAATCGAAAATATGAACATTAATTGCAATAAATAAATACTAAATATTCATAAAAAGGCAATTCAAACCATATACATAGCTATACAATATAGTACAAATGGGTTTAAAGCAAAATCTCCATCTACTATGAAATTGGAAAAATCAAAGTGGTGCTAAGGAGTGAAAATGGCAACATTTGGCATTTTCAGCATATTATATAAATAACTTCCATTCCTGGATTGTGGCTAAGATAGCAGCTCATCTGTATTAAAACTCATCTACTTATCTGCCAGTAATATTAAAGAAAAAATATTATTTAACATTTATATGACATAAATAATTTAGTAAAATTATTTGTCATATAAATGCTAAATAATTCTTTTAATTAGATTATTAATTAATTTTAAATAAATTATTATTATTATTATGATTTGTTTGATAGGCTAAGTTTTCATTTCTTTAGATAAATAAGATTTTCATTTTATAGGTAATAAAAACTTACAAAAGCTGATATTCTAAATATTCTTCTTATTTCTCATCCGTCTGATGACGGGTTGAGACCTTTTGATTACATCATCTCCAGAAGTC
Source organism: Androctonus mauritanicus (assembly GCA_011317285.2). Lineage (NCBI taxonomy): Eukaryota > Metazoa > Arthropoda > Arachnida > Scorpiones > Buthidae > Androctonus > Androctonus mauritanicus. The sequence goes on from WUQG02043125.1 coordinate 8,530, forward strand.
CCTATCTCTGGCCATCCTTTTCATTGTGTGATTGTTGGATAATTTTATTCCATGTCTTGGGTACTATAACAGCTTCTTGGTCTTCTATGTAGTTGTGTTTTCTCTGTCTTTCTGTCTAACACAATGTGAGCAATCTTTGAAGGGCATTCTTTGAGCATGACTGAACTATCTTAACTGTGACGTAAAAACAACAAGCACTAAACGGCAACATACAATACGTCATCATCATGATGACGTATTGTATGTTGAAAACGTTAGCAATTTAGTGATGAATAAAATTGTTTTTTGATTTGCTCAACTGCCGTTTAGTGCTTGTTTTTACGTCGTACTAAGATCATTTTCAATGAAAATTATATAAATCAAGATTTAATCTATTCTTAGAGTCTAAGCTCATTATGCATCAATATAAGATTAACATAGCAATATGAGGCTAGGTGATAACTGTGTAATTGGATTAATGTAATTGTTAATATACAGAGGGATGTGAGCACACACTAAAGTTCAGACTGTAGATTCAGGGAGTTGACAGGAATTTGCACTAGTCAAAGTTTCTATTTTTCATCTGTCCTTTATTAAACTTGTAATGCAAACATTTTCATAGATAAATTAACTTACAAGTCTATTAACAATTGTTCAGGCACAACAAAACAAAAGAAAACCCAAAAAGTGAATTGGAGTGACTGAAAGACAAAAAGGGAAGTTGCCCTTGCCAATTAAATCAACCACTCATCTTATTCAGCAGAAATGTCAGGTGGTGAATTTCTTGTTTCAAGAGAGTATATTGGCAATGCGTCTTAGAGGAAGAAGGTTAAAGATTGATGATGGAAGATAACAATCAGAGAATTATAGAATCATGGAATCATGGATTTGAAGAGTTTTTCTAACCTTTTTCTGACCCTTCAATCTAACCTATTTGTTGACCTCTCTGTTGCCCATCTGTGCTTTCCTGTTTATTGATTTTCCTTCTACCAATCAGCATGTTCTTGGAGAGTTGTTTAATCTTATGTTGTTCCCTACTGGTTGTCGAAACTCCTCCCTCACTTTCAACTGGTAAATGCAGGAATAGTAACTCCTCCCACCAATAATGGAATCACCACCACTCCTTCTTTTACTGATCATGGTTCCTTATCAATAATTAAGTAACATTTTACAAGAAAAATAATGAAATTTTCATTCTGAATTTTTGTAAATTAAAAATCAAACTTTTGTATGGATTTTGTATTCACTTCTTAAAAGGGAATTTTTATATAGAATTTATAAATACGTTAAGTCTGTTCTATATGTATCATTATGATGATAATGTATTACATTTTAAATGAAAATTATATATGTATTTAACTATTAAATAATACTTATATTAATATACAAAAAATTATATATATACACAGTGGGACTTTGACTCACAAACTGCTCTACCTATGAACTTTTCAAGATACAAACTTTTTCATAACCCATTTTGGCATCTAGATATGAACTTATTCTCAAGATACAAACAATGTTGCTTTTTAAAATTATATTTGTAAAATTCATATAAATATCATTTAACATATTTTACAAATATGTTAAATGATATTTGTAAAATATTCTCTTTAAGTTTTCTCACTCATAATGAAATCTATATTGGAGGCATGATCCATTCTTTAGAAACTAGGCTTGAACACAAGTATGATATAAAAATGGATAAACTAAACACAGCTCTAGCAAGAGCAGTTTATGAGAACAACATAAACATATATTGGCACAATGTGAAAAAAATATAATCATGCAACAGTATATTGCAAATCAGATATGCTGAAGCTATGGTTATAAAACAATACCAAACTAAGTTTCATATGATTAATGACACTATCCCAACTCCATGGAATACTTTGTAATTAATTTGTATTTAGTCTTTACTAATAATAAGCACTAACACTGTTCCAGTATATTTTTATATATTCTTTTACAATTATAATATTTAAAAGATAGTTTATTATACGAAACTAATGGGTATCTTCACTTGCTTATTCAATAGTCAATAATGTTTATAAATGCTCTACAAGCAAGAAACACCAAA
>WUQG02043136.1:0-10585 GCA_011317285.2 Androctonus mauritanicus
AGGAACCTAACGTGCAGCGCAACTACTGTCCATGAATTATTTATACACACACAGATTTTGTTTTATTTTTTTCCCCTTCCCCCTACCTCATTTCATTTACAACATACCCGAATTCATTGGCAGATACGGCGCAATTTGCTCTCTACTCGCTGGAAAATTCGAAAAAATCCCTAAACGACCCCCGAAAATACGCCAGATTTCGAAAGGATTTACGATATCCCGTTATAACTTACAAAGAAACAAATCCGCATCAATTAAAATCGCGGATTTTATTAAAGATTAATCGCGTCTTCACTAAATACGCGTTTAAACACTTGTTAAAAATCGTAAAAGCGAATTATACCATACTCGCGATACTCTAAATCCTCGATTTAACATAAATTAATTTAGAGAGGCGTTAAATTAATTTATAAGAGGGCATAAACTATAGACGGCTTAGCATTTACGAGTTTTTGATGAGGTTTCACTTCCTGCGCTTCGCACTAGCAAGATGGAAGACGAGATTTTAACAAATTTTATCTACTAATAAAAATGTAAAGCGAAGATGGAGATAATAACGGATGATAAGACCGTTATGTCCTTACCAGAGCAGAAATTCGGATGATAGAAAGGCGTGTGTGACAGATACTATCCGCCATGTTGGTCGTAACAAATGTAAACAAACATGGCTGCTCGCCTAAACGATTTTATTGCTCTGAGCGCATAAAATATATTATTTTAAACGTTTCGTGAGATGTTTACAATAAAAATGTAATAATAATAATGCGTGAAAGTGTGATAAAGAATGTTTTAATGTTTTTGACCGATAAAGTTTAAAATTATATATTTATTTTTCTTGATGGAAAGAAAAAATGGATGAATTTTAAGGAAAACCGAGATGACGTGGGAGGAAGTGATGATATAAAATAATTTTTTTTTTTCAGAAGTTTGGACGATGATATCATCCACAAAACTGAATAAAAGTGAACTAATAATGTAGCTAAATTTTTAAGAAAAAAGTTTATAAGAAAATATTTATAAAGAGCGATAGAAACAATGCGTTAAGTAACAGGTAACTTTAGTAGGAGTATAGACGAAGTAAAGGTTATAAAATAATTGTGAAGATTCCACGAAAAACTAGGAAGAAAATAAGGAAAAAACAGTTAAAATTGCTTACAAAAATTACATTTTTATCACTTTTAGAAAACGTTCTTTACTATGACAACGAAAATTATGTAACAAAGTTATAAACACCTACAGGAAAATAATAGGGATGATAAAAGGTGTTAAATAATAACAAAAACCGAATTTTGAAATAAATATTTAGTAAAATAATTCAATATTATGGGAATAGCAAAATAATTAAGTCAGTAGAGTTTAGTAAAACAGAAAAAGAAAGAAGAATAGAAGAGCAAAGAGGTAGAAACGCAATAAAACGTCAAAGATAAAGTAAAACACTCAAGAGGAAAGGATGCAGTGAAACAATAAAAGTAGTGACAAGTAAAAGGTACAATAAAGTAATGAATGAGAAATCAATAAAATTTACCCCATGCAAAAATTGAAGTAAAATACCAGCAGTTAAAAACACATCAAAAATAGAAAAGCGATAAAATGATTGGTTTTTTTTTTACAGGTGAACGATTAATTGTTATTGGTGGAAAGTTTTAATCGAATGGTGGTCAAGGACGAGAGGAAAAAAAATAATAAACATATTAATGTCTTAGAGGGGAAAAAATTCGTTAAAGTTAAAAAAAATAATAATAAATAATAAACATTTTTAATATTTTCCAAGGTGAAAATAAGTAAGAAGAGTACGAAGTAGCGAAAGAAGAATTAGGAAGATTTTTAATTTAAAATAAATCATTAAACTAATCGGAAATGTGTTAAGTCGGGTACGGAAGCACTTTATACCTGGTCAAATTTAGTGAAATTTAATAGAATTATGTCAGTAGAGTGCAATGTGTAGTACTCGTGTCACGACTATTCCTTTATTGAATTACTGTAAGGGATAGTACATTACCTTAATTAAGAGACAACATAATTTACAGGCACCAAGGATGCTCGCCTCTACCTACAGAAAGTTTTCAGAAATTCAATCTACTCCGCATGTATATATCTAATTGTAAAGCTGTAATTGTGGATATTTACCAGAGCATGTGCATCACTTTACCAATGATGAGTTTCTCCTTTAATGTTGCTGCCACAGTTTTGTTACGTTAGTAGATCAACCATGTTGATATTTATTTAAATATCAGACGATAACCTATTTTTTAATGTTTAATAAAGTTTCCTTTCTCTTTTTTTAACAGTTTCTCTGCCTGTTTGTTTGACTGACACCTTTCTATCTAACGTGTGTCTGATATAAACGTTCTGTTTACGTATTAAAGATTAATTTCCTTCTTAATATCCTGTTTTCTTAATAGTTTTAGAGTATTAACACTTTATATTGATAAATATTGTTAAGGCCTATAACACCAAGACCGATTTAGATCCTTAAACGTGTTTAACTTTACATCTTTCTGCCTTTAGATACGCAGATTATGTGGATAGAAATTCAGTTTTAAAGTAAAACAGTAAAGTAGAGATACACGAAAGAAGGCAAGAAGAAGATGAAATTATCAATATACTGTCTTTATTAAGAATTTTTCTTTGATAAATACACAATCATCACATTATATTAAGGCTCCTTTCTTTATGTTGTATCTCTTTCGTGTGTATAAAAACATATATTAAATATAATCTCCCGACAACAATTACACAACATGATAACACTACACTACATCACTTATTGTGAACATTTTCTTTACAATGTTTTTTTTTTCCTTTAATTACTACACATTGACGCACATTTTAAGAACTATAAACACTAAGGAGCCTTCAGCAAGAAGTAAAGAATAATATAGAAAAGTAGTGCACATGATAACATCTCTTAAAATAGAATAAAAGTCTCTTTTTTTTTGTTGTTGTTGATAAAGATCAGTTTTAAAAGTATGGAGTGAAGCACATTCAATAAATAAATTACACACATTTTTGGTTTTAGTTACATGCCAAACAGAAAGAGGCCTCTCAGGAACACAGTATTTGATTTTTTGCATCACTAATATAAAACTTTAGAGGCCTCTTAACTGTCGACTAGCATAAAAATCATCACAATTCCTTTCTGATACATCACATAACAAAAATAGTATAGCAATACCCTTATTTAAATATATATATATATTATATATATTTACCCGCATCTCATATTATCACAGATACCTCCTAAGATCGAGATTGAGCAAATACAACATTAAGGCCCTCATATTTTGATGTTTACATAACCGGATACGATCCACTATATAACTGGGCCCTTTTAATGATAATTCTGTTAAAATCGTGGGCCTCCTATATTCATTTTGGCACCTAAATTTGAGGGTAACGCAAACAAAATGGCGTCGTTGTCGTTACACCAAACATTGCACATATTTATGATAAAAATGCCTTTTTTTCGAGGCTGTAGGAGTCGGTGAAAGAATAAAATTCGTTCGAGACTAAATTACGATTATTATGCCTTAAAATCGGGCATAATTTTGTAATTTTAGCCCTCAAAACAGGTCGAGGAAAGTGAGGATCTTTGATGAGGTCTAATTTGTGTGATTCTGTTCATTTATACGGTAAAATAGGACCGGTAAATGCCTCATAAATGAATTTTTAAAATTTTTCAGCCTTAAGTAAGCAAAATTCGTTCCTGAGTTAAAGATTTTCGAGTTTTCCTGAGTTTAAATCTAACTTTTGTACTCCTTTGTTGATTAAAAAATCCTCTTCGAACTCTCCATCCTCTCTTTAACCATCCCATTTATCCTTTACTTAATTAAAAAAAAAGCTTCGAAACTACTTAATCTATACTAAATTAAAACTTTTAGCTCTTTATAATTTCCATAATTAAAAAAAATTAACCTTTCTGAAGTTAGTAACATTTCTATAGACTAGAAAATTCGGTTAAAAATCACACATAAGAAAGTAACAGAAAGAAAAATAAGTTTATAGACAAGGTGGTTTTATATCTTAAGTAAGAGTTCCCCTATGCTTAACTTGTGCAAAATCATCTTCACAAAGGTTATTAGTTAAGGCTGTCAGCCGCCATATTGTGATGTCTCACTTTACAAACTTTAAGACCCTCTCCGCCTGTTTTTTAAAGCAATAAAAGAAACAAAATGTACTAACCTCGTAATAATCACCACATTGGATAATTAATTGAAGTTAAAATTGCAAAAATATCGTAGTAACACATGGTGGAGTAAACTGTTAGCCATTTCTGAATCCATACTGAAAGAGGGATTTAGTACCTCTTTCCTGTGTGTAAAAGGAAGAGAGAGGATGATTGTAAAACCATAAAATAGCACATTTATGCCGGCTTTTACTGGGTTAAAATTCTTAAAAGAAGAAAACTGCAGTGAGTCGCCAGCGGGGTGACCCGCTCCCTTCTCTAGAGGAGGTCCTAAAGTCTGACAAGCATGTGGGGTCAGGTGCAATAATTCATGTTGAAGTTTACGACAAAAATCAAAACTTATTTACTACATTTTTCCCTTTTACAAACGACTCAATTCAAAAGTTTAAAACTAAACGGACCACCGGAAGAATGACAAAAAAAAAAACAAAAAAAAAAGTAAAACAGTCCTTAATTTTCGCTTTTGATTTCGGATTCTGTTGTTGTTGTCGTCTCCTGTTCGTTTTTGATCTTCTGTTCTTTTTTGGCTTTCATTCTGCGGTTTTGGAACCAAATTTTGATTTGCCTCTCTGTTAAACTCAACATTCTGGCGATTTCCACTCTCCTTCTTCGTGTGAGGTAGCGATTAAAATGGAACTCTTTCTCCAATTCCAGGGTCTGATAACGTGTGTAAGTCTGTCTAGTCCTCTTTGTTGTGGTGTTGGTAGCATCTGTTGAATAAAAACACAGCTTTAGTATAAATTTTTAAACGACTAACACGGTAACAATGTCAAAACGAAACAAAGCGCAACATGGCTCTTAACATGGCGGAGGGACCAATGGCGACCGACTCTGACGCAACAAAAAAAAAAGCCGATCACGTGACGCTGATACACGTGTTTTAAAACTGCTACTATAATAATAATATATTTCTTCGAAATAAACCAAAAAAAAAAAAAAACTAACCTCCGTAACACTTCATCCAGGGGTAAAAATGAGATTGTGACTGGTTACTATCGTTGTGCTGAAATTGCGCTTCTGAGGCCCTAGGCACTTCGTGCTGGTTAGGCACGTAATTTTTAGTGCATTCGTGTAAACACGGATTCGATTCCGTGAGCATAAATTGTTCCTGAGTGGCCTGATCCTGAGTTGCATACGGTTGGGGATACCTGACGCTCTGGTAGTTGGAATTTGGGCTCAGATAGGGGCCGTGTTCCTCCCCTACGTAATATTTGTTATCATGCACGTAATTCTGGCCGTGCGTAGGCTGTAAGGCGCAAGAAGTCCAGGAACACGTGGAAACATTGCCGAAATACGAACTCATAATGGCGGGGACTGCTAGCCGGGGATGATTTGTGATCCCCCACTTCACCCCGACACAACCCCTAATGATATGGCGCAAAAAGGGTGTCACGTGACTGACTGACAACCAATGGGAGGAGGATGATGACCGCCTGTCACTCAGGGCCTCATCCAGGGTGGCTTTTGTCAATAAAATAAAAGCGCGAAGAAGAAGACGACGAAGAAGAAGAAAAAAAAAGAAAACTCTTAACTCCACCCGACGATGTCGGAAGTAAAAGAGGAGAAAGGAAAGAAGAAGAAGAAAAAAATTTACTGCCCTTTATCTCCACCCGATGACTTTAGAGGCCGTAAAGATCACGGAGAGACGTTTACAGCGATTAATGGACCCTCAAATAAACACGTGTGGAAGTGGCCGTTAAAATTTACGAGACAGCTGCAGCTCCCGAGACTACTACTACAGCAACGAACGTAAATTTTGGTCGTACTACCGCCAAAATATGAATGAATGAAGTTACGAGAGGTTAATATTCCATCAATGGGATGTTGAACGCGTATCTCCTTTATCCTTCCGGTGAATAGAGACCTTTTAATTTAACCCCACTTCATTTTACAGTAGAGACTTCTATAAACTCTCTTAACAGTCTAGATACCCATTTATCGAGTTTAAAAATCAATTAGAAATTTTTTTTCAGGCCTCTTAAAGCTTACAGATCTAACTTTAAATAGGTCTATAGGCATAAAAATCTATCCAAGAGGAGGTCTTAAAGCAATAAACAATTATCGATAATGCACGAATTTTAATATTTTTACTTATTTTCGCATAAATTTCGGTATTTCTAAGGTAAACAAAAATATTTTTTAAGTGATAAACTACTTATTTATCCATTAAAAAGACATTAAAAGATAAATAATCTGTCCTATAATAACCAAAACATTTATCATTAAAAAAAAAAAAAAAATGAAAGATTAACAAATTATTATTTTTGAAGTGGAAGAGATTCGGTTGATATTTATCAAAACCTTTTATTACTTCCTCCCAAATCCTTTGCTTGTTTATAGGAGAAGTTGCATTAAATGCCGAAGAATAATCAGATGATGATTGATCATGAAGATCACAAAGGCAGACATTCTGCAATTCGGTTGCTCTTGATGTCATTTTTGTCAGTTATCCATTTATTATGACGTCATTTTAGAGCCCTTCCATTTATAACCCAAGATTTCCCCTGATTAATGATCGATCCTTAAATTCCTACAGTAAAATTGAATCTAAATTTATTTAAAAACTAACCCCGAAGGTTAAAACACATCGTCCATGCTGAAGGCCCCTTTAAAAATGTCTTCTCAAAACTATTGTAAGAGTCTAGTTGGTATATAATGTCATGTTATGCATAACCAAATGTTTATTTTTTCCCGTTTTGCCCCCTCCTGATTTATTAAACCCTTAACAACCTTAGAGGTTAACATATCATTATGAATCCAGATCTTTCTTAAAGAAAACTTTCATTTTTTATAACAGATCATTTAGATTAATGAATCTTATACGTGTTTATGAGTTCTCTGTTGTTTATTTATCTATCTCTCTCTCTCTCTTAAAAATTCATGCATTGTAGGAGGTCCTTTTCCAGTTTTGTTTTTCCTTTAAACCTTTCCTTGTAACATTTTATGGTACCTGGCACGGCCTGATAGAACTTAAAACAATTTTTTTGATTTCGAGCCAGAATTTGGCCTAGTATGAGAAACTAGGCACTGAATGGAAATTTTACTTAATTACCTACCTGTTCACTAGTGTTGTGTCTATAAATTTTATAATATTTTCATCAAAAACAAGAGAATTTTATCACGCGAGTAGACCGTTCCGTCTATAAAGCGAAAACGCTTATAAAATGACGTTTATCTCGGAAACAAATTATAAACTGAATAAAATTTCGAGTTATTTAAATTAAAACTATTAAAACTGCATTTATTCGGCCGAAGGATGCCTATCTAGCACGTGCTTGAACGTAAACACGCGTTTTAGCCAATCGCGCCCTACTGGTATTGCATTCCCAGCGACCGATTGGATAGCACGGTATTACGACGTTCCTCTCTTCTCAAACTTACAAAAATGCCTATAGGCAGGCGTAAATAGCTAAAGCGAGTGGCATTCTTAGGCCCTCGATTATCCAACGGGCCCCAGAGTTGATTTTATCGCGAATTGGTGTGACGTAGGTGGGGACCCCGGGGAATGCGCGTTGCTGCATGTTAATTAAACATTAGTCACTAGGGAGTTAGGATGATGCACTGCATCTCCAATATTGAGATGCTACTGGTCCAATATTTGGGAACTGTGGTCATTTTATGGAGCTAATTTAGATTCGGTCTTTTTGTCTTTAATAAAATTTGAGACTCTTTACTGTTTTTAGAAGAATTAGAACTTACGTTAACGATTTCGATTTTTATTATTGAGAATTTCGTTAACGATAAGTAAAAGTAAATTTTACATTCTAGCCTAGCATTAAATTTAATTCTGAAAATATTGTAGCGAACAAACTTAAAATCGACGTTTAATTCTAACTTCTATAAAAATTCTAGATTTTTAATTTTTCTTGATAGATATTCTTGTTTTTTAATCCAGAATTTTGAAATAGATTCGAAAATCTAGAATAATCTAGAATTTTGAAATCTATTTCAGTTTAAAAGTTATCAGTTTCTCGTTTGAAATCTATTTCTACCTCGTTTTCGTTATATTCTAGATCCGCATCTAAATCAATTTCAACAGAAACTTTTAAATCAATTTCTAGATAATTCTATATTTCTTATCTGTTTTTTTATAAGTAGGCCTATAATTAAGGGTTTACAGTATTTATTTTTTTCTGTAAAATTTTCTAGATTTTCTGCTTTTTGCAGTTTCTTGCAGAAGGGTTTCGAAATTTTGTCTGTAATTCCTATAACCAGTTAAAGCAAGCTTTCCCGAATATGCTAAACAGGAATAATTAATGAGTGGAAGAACGATTGATTATAATCGAATGGCGTTCATGTATATACACATATTGTTTTTCTTTGTTTATGTGTGTATGTTTGCGCGTATGTGTGTATGTGTGTGTGTGTGTGAGAGAGAAGAGAGAAAATAAGCAAAGACCTATTGACGCCAGGTGTGAACAAAGAGAAGAGTGGAACCCTCATAACCCTTAAGTCCGGTCACAGCTGTCGCACGGTCACGTGATGTTATTGGGCTTGGATAGAAGGGCTGGTTTATCATAAGAACGACAGCTCGAGGGAAGATATCGATTGCGCCCTAACGCAGCAGTGGCCCCTGGTGTTTACCTCCGAAACTAGGATCGATGCTGCTGCTAATGCATTACTGAATTACATGTACTGCATGTCCCCCATGTGCATGTGCCCTCCTAAGGTGACTCACGAACTTCCCTCTCGTGGGTTAATGCCTAACTGGAATCTAGTCATCTACCTTGAAACCCCCCTAAATAATAGATTTTATATAGGTAATTTATTAACCTATAGGCCCCTCTTTGTAAATACCTAAACTACTTCAGTTATTTTGGCATTTTGATAGTTAACAAATTCCAAACGACAATTATTCAGCATGAAAGCGATAAAGGCATAAATTTTTCTCTCCCTTACAAGACTTCTAAAATAATTATAGTTCGACTTACGAGAGACACTTTATGTAAGATAGATTTTAAAGCCGCCTTTATGAGGTTTTAAATTTATTTATTCCCTTATTTCCCTTATGAGGTCTTCAGTTTGTTCAGAGCACTTATTGATTTTCATCTTCTATCATTTCAATTATTTTTCCTCTTTAATAAAGAAACGGCTCTTCTCCCAAGAATATTAATTTTTCTCCACTTTCTGCATCGATTAGACCCTTTAACGTTTTTATCTCGGCTAAAGTTAGACTCATAAAAGCCATAAATACGTATCCTTTCATTAAATTGTTATTTTTATTTATTGTTACACAGAACTAATTCGTTTTTTCTTCTTCTTCTTCTTCTTTCTTTGCGCTTTTTTTAAAAGCTGAGAGAAAAATTCGTAAGCGCTAATATTACACACCAATTGAAAGTTTACCCGTTAAAGTTTTGTTCCTATAGTGGTATTTGTTACCATGGTAACAGTAGACATCTCATCATCGTCATATTTCATAGTTTTTCTTCGTATCTTGTCACGAGGAGGGATGGATGGCTAATCTTCCGGCGTAAATAGCCGTCTACATCTATTAACAGGAGGCTCAATATTGACTTCTCTTACCCCAACCTTTCTATCTTACTTAGACTCTACGTGATGCTTTATATACCTAGCTTTCTTGGTTAAATTTTGTGTTATAAAGGACCACGCTTGAACATGGAGTTAAAACTAATTACGCTAGAAAATTCAGGTAAGGACCCACCGACCGACTACAAATTTCTAACAGACCCGCAACATTTCTCCTGGAGATGGCGCCACAATAGAGACCTCATATGGGCTGAAGTTTGGTTAGCTATCATAACGCCAGCCCTTTTATTATTTCTATCTAGAACGTTTGATAAAATTTCTCAAATTTCCGTATATAAGTCGAGGCACAATATGGAGATAGGCCTACGTATCAGTCGAAATTAAATGATAAACCCGGTATAGAAGAAACTAGATAAAGGGCCTCTCAAGACAGTCCAGTGTAGTTTTAATCAGGAAAAATTCTATAATTAGGAAAAATCAGGAAATTACGAAAATCTTAGATAACCGTTGGCAGACAGTGATGAGCGATATAATAACAAAATTAATGGCATTGATTATATATGTTGGGCATAATTTATTTTCCATAATTTCCATTAAAACTACATCTTATAAAATGGTAATTTTCGGTAACGGAAGCATGTTTTGCTCCTCCTCTTATTTTAGGCTATATCTTATAATAAAGCAAGCAGATCGCGTTAAATTTTTTCCTCCTTTTTCTCCTCCTCTTCCTTGAGCAAAAAACTTCCTGGAATTTTATATTCAGGTCAAAAATAATAGCAATTTAAAGTGATTTATAGCATATATGCCACTATATTTATGCCAATCTATCCACTTATCACATTTTTTGACCCATATTTTAGTTTCTAGCCGGATGGCAAGCATATACTACATTTTTGAGTGTGGTAGTTGCCA
>WUQG02043147.1:0-10584 GCA_011317285.2 Androctonus mauritanicus
TATGCGTGACTAACGTAACTGTGACAAACGAACTTGCGAATGAGTAAATATTTTAATACTGTTTACCTTCACTCGCAATTAGAAATGGACTTATAATATGAAGAAGTTCAGATTATACGATAACATGCAGATTATCAAGAATTACAGTCTTTCATGCAAATATAATGCGTAGGACTAATTTTCTTCAGCTTTAGCACTATTCTATTCACGTCCACAGAGTACTTAAGACAAGAGGGTTATGTTAATGTTAAAAACGTTACCCACGATCAGCGCCCTCAATCGGTTGCGAAGAAAACTATAATCCGAGTAAATCGCCGTAGGCGTTTTATATATTTATTTCACAAGTCACTTTGTTATAAAAAGGCTAATAATCGATTAATTTAAAAATCAAATAAATTTTCCAATTAAAAAATTTTCTTACGTAAAGAAAATAAATCTAGTTATTTTAAGCTTCAGTTTTTGTAGTTTTTAAATAGTAAATTAAATATATATAGGAATTTGAACCAATATTCACAAAAATTTTTAATAGGCAATATGAAAAATAACTAGTAAATATCATCTCAATACACGCTGTATTAAAAAAAAAAGTAATTTTGACATCATAATAGGTAAATATTGAGTAACATGTAATTTTTTTTTATTTATTTTTCAATGTACTTACAAATATTTGGTTAAAAAATAATAATGTCCCTGTTGCTGATGAAGGGGTATATAAATACACTGACACATGTACAAAAATAAACTATCAATAAGTTCCAAATGATATATTGCAGTGAATCTCTTCTATAAAGCATCCTAATCATAAAGAAGTCGAAAATAATAATATAAGGAAGAGAAAGTGCAAATGAGTTCAACAAGTTCTCAAAGAAATATTATATTCATATTTGTTAACATGAAAGTAAATTATCTAACATGTTTCATGATAAACCTAATGGGTTACAAATTTTAAAACCTGTATTGTCCTTGTTTTTTCTGAAAGTTTTTCAGCTAAGTGTCTGTTTAGAAACTTTAGTGTTGTTCTAATTTTAAACATTACAAATTTAATTACAATTTCATTCTTCAAGTCAGAATACTGTGATAAGAAGGTGAAATCTGTTTCCTTCAAGCACAGTTCAATTAGTTGTTTTTTTATTCCCTTTTTTGATAAATTTCTCACAAAAACCTCATCTACTAAGTTATTCATATATTTTATGCAATTGAAAAATTCTTGAGTAGGTGCAGTTAATCCCTCATTAATTTTTTCATACTGCTTAAAGTAAGTAAAAATTGACTCTTCTCTACATAAACCAATATGTTCATTGGTTGATAATATATGCTTTACTTCATTATATTTTTTTGATACTACTCTGGCAAAGAAGCCAGCAATATAATATAAAGCATTAAGAGTAAATTTGTCCACTTGATGTTTTGATAGCGTATCTGAATAATCAGTGTTTGAATTCCCAACATTAGCAGAAGTGCACATGAGATTAAAAGATGTACTGTGTTTATTGCTTGTAACTTGAGGAATAATATATTTTTGATTTTTTGAAGCAGATTGTGATGCTGTGATATTGTCTGAGATAGAAGTCAGAATCTCAATAATATCATCTGGATCTGGTTCACAGTTACTCTTTGCAGAGGAGTTTAGTAGTTTCTGGACTGCTACAGTTTTAAAAGCTGCACGAAACTGGGTCACTGTAGGATAATAATTGTTTCCTCCTTTACTTCGAATTAAACTAAAGAGATTCTCCAATTTGTCTTGATTGAGTCTTCTTGTCATGATATATGATTGGCCCTTTTCAAACATCATCTCACAGATATATATTATTCCTGTCAATGTTTGAACCCATCCTTTCTTGCATGCTACATAGGCATTTTTGCCATTTGGTTTTAAAAACTCCCACTTTTTAATCCAATCAATCATTTCTTTCCAATATTTAATATGTCCACTTTCTTTTGTAGCTGAACAACTCATAGGTTTTCCATTTCTTCCATGTTGCTTGTTACTATTAATACTGTCAAAAAGTGTGTCCATATTTGAAACAAATTTTGCAGTATGGACAGCTGTAGTTGTTCCATTTCCTCCTGTTGTAGCAATTAGAAACATCAAGGCAGCAGCAACTGAGTTACTGAATATCTGTGCAGCATATCGAACTTTCATTTTGTCTTTATTATTGGGATGTATGTGTGATTTAGTTAATTTTGGAAGAATGCGTGCAGTCTTAACAAAATCAGGAATACTGCTTTGATTATCTAAATCATATATCTTTTCTATGTTACTCCACTCTACTCTACAGGTTTCTATTGTCACACCATACTTTTCCACATTGTTTCTTGTTGATTTAAGTAAGTGAGGAGGATCATATATTGCAGTAATATGTTTTCCATTCACTGT
Source organism: Androctonus mauritanicus (assembly GCA_011317285.2). NCBI lineage: Eukaryota > Metazoa > Arthropoda > Arachnida > Scorpiones > Buthidae > Androctonus > Androctonus mauritanicus. The sequence continues at coordinate 2,378 of WUQG02043147.1, forward strand.
GAAATAGGGACACTCTTCTGAAACATTTAATTCTTTAAATAAACCAATATTTGTCCCTGCCATGTCACAAATAAGACCCAAAATCTCAAGCCCAATGTTTTGGAGCATTTCAATAGTCTGGATTGTTATTAATTTTAATTTTTTTGGAGGAACAGAAGTATTACTAAAAAAATATGCAACAGGTTGTTCCCACTTAGTCCTTAACCCTTGCACCATTATAACAAGAGCATGGTGTGCAGGTACATTTCTGCGCCCCAGACCAGGTCCTTCACCTAGATCTTCAACACCTTCAACAATGTCCAATCTTGAATTATACTGGTAATTGGGTTTAATAGACATTTCATCTAATACAATGGTGCAAACCTTATCTACTTCATCTAAGAAATTTATTTTTTTTTTCCAATTTTGACAAAACTGTGGTACCAAAACCAACTTCAAACTCTGAATTACCAACATAAGAACAGAGACTTGATTTTGAAGGCAGACATAAAAATTTCCCCATAATTCTATATGTAGCTGGGCTTTGATATAATACATTCAAAGCAAATGATTTATCCATAAACATCCAACGTCTTCCTTTAGGGTGTCTGTCAGCATTTCTGATCTGACTCATGACAAAAGAATGCTGGAAATTAGGTAATTTCTTTTTCAGAATGATACAAAGTTCTTCTGTACTCATGTCAACCTTTTTTAAGTTTAATTTTTTCCTTAAATTGAAATTTGCTGCTTTCAACCTATTTAGCTTTCTGGTTTTTGGAGTAGTGAGAAAAACTCTTCTGTGTTTTGTAGGAGTTTTTTCTTCTAGCAATGTTGGCTGTGAAACTTTTTGATTTTGAATTGTACTTGTAATCTCTTCAGTGTTTTCTGAAATTATCTGTAAAAATAAAAGAAAATACAACAATGCCTTTCTCATTCGAAATACAAATGCATGCATTATTATTAGTTTTAGCATTACACTTCTTACCTGATTGGCAATTGAAGAACATGGGGTTTGAGGTAAAACAGAAATGCTATTAATAGTGTGGCTATCAGGTTGAGGACTCAGATCATCAGGAAACGGTTTTATACTGGTATTCAAGATGTTTATATTTTTTTCAGTCTGAAATGTACAGTTACATTATAATTTCATAGCATAATAGTTTGAACATTTATATTTAAATTTTTAGCAAACAACAAATACCAATTTTTTCTCTGGAGGTAGGACACTGTGCAATGTGTCATCTTTATTGCAAAAGAGATTTGGGACAGCATTTGTATTAAGTTTTTTTCTCCCATTAAAGCCATTCTGGTAACTACTTTCTTCAAAATGATTTGAGCAGAGCTTATAATTACGATGGTTTTTCTTTGAATTTTGATGAAGTAGATCTTTTCTTTCCGAATTTATGCACCATGTTTTAAATCTAAAATAAAATAAAAAATTGTATTTTATTTATACTCTAAGTAAACAGGCTCGTCATCTTTGGAGGATATACTGTATGACAAAATTATTTTCAAACTTTTCTAACAAATTAATCCGATGTTTATCATCTATGGATGTTAACTTAATTACATGTAATTTATTCTATTAATTCCGTGATTAATTCTTTTTAGAATTGAGTTGATCTTTATGATTTATTTAAAACTAAAAAGTTAGCTTATACACGAATACTTTTCAAAGCCTTTCAATTTTATTTAAATGAAAATTTTTTAATCTAAGTTAATGAATCTGTAATACCCTTACCTTTCAGGATCACTGGGAAAAGAATGGAAAATTAATTCCGGGCATTTCTTTTTGTTATTACTGCAATATTTTGCCGAACACCAGCTGGATCCATAAATTGGCCGTTCTATGCCGTAACGATTAAAAATATTGGCCATTAATAAGAAATTTAAGCAAAATATACCATAAAATCGAAAACAACATTCACCACTCGCTCATACAGCACCGTAATGGCGTCCACCGGCTCTTAAATTCGAAGTTGATAGTCACGTGGGTTAGTTTCGCAATTTTAGTAACATTTTAATTACCTTCGCACGCAAAAGAGGGCGCTGATAGTCGGGTAACATTTTTGCTATTAAGTCGTCCCTCTATTTATATTTACTCTATGGTGCGTGAGTGCGTCACTCGGTTTTTATTTCATTCACTGACGCCTCCTCGCGGCGGTCGCCACAAAATAAAAATTAAATATTTAATTAATAAATATTTATGAATTTACCAATTAATCAATTTTAATTAATTCAAATCCAAAAATACGGCTATAACAATCATATATATATATACAGTATATTAAGGTGTCTCTTATATGACCAAAAAAATTTTTTTTCGAATTTCAAAACGCATACCCACTTATTTTTTTGGTACTACTAAAATATACTTGAATGTAAAATATCAGGTTTTTATGACGATGGGAACCCGTGCCGACTCGACTTGAAAGTTTTGCTTAGATATTTAGATGATTTTATTTTTTAAATTATTGAGTTGTTTTCAGTGAGTGAATGAAATAGGTAAATAAACGTAAAACAATATTGAATTAATACTTGTTTTTATTAAAATTAATGAAAAAAACAAATCTATTAAGGATATTTTCTTTAAAAAATGGTGTTTTTTGCAATTAGATCAGAGCTTTCTATGTTCTTGCACAGAACGTAGCAGAGATTGTTTCTGCTCTTCCTCGGCGGTGATCAATCCATGAAAATCTTGCATCAACTTAACTGCCGTTTCTGCTGTGTTTATTTACAGCCTTCAAATACGACATTTCTCTCTTGGCTTCCAAATAGGCTGTATTTTCCTTCTACAAAGAAACGCTTTCATGCAAAAAACTATCGTCAATCTTCAAGCGGGAAAATAAGTCCGTACTCCTTTTCGATAAAAAATCCTCTAAAGATTTCCCTAAAACAAAAATTAATAGATATGTACAATTATTGTTTAAAGCCGTAGCATACAGCGGATTGTGTGCTGACAGCTTAAGAGAAGATTAAAATATATTATTACAATAAAACCTTACCATACAAATAATTTAATATTTCTTCCTTAGATGGAATGTATCTCTTTCCTATAATATCCTTCTCACATTCTAAATTGAAAACCATTTTCATTTTCGTTTGGTGATCCACTTCATCGTCGAAGAGCCCTAATACAGCAATTTCATTAGATAGATACCATAAGTGTAGGCAAAACTTGTCCAATGCTATTTTTGAAATATTTTTATCAATTTTTTCATACTTTATTAACGCTTTCAAAAAATACAAATCTTGATATGGTGCTTTGATTGCCAAACTGCAGCCAAACTAGGGCTTAACATAGGATACTGTAATGAACAAAAACGCATCTTGCAATGCTCTTTTGTCCTTTGTGCTGATTTTAAATTGAGGTTGTAACAAACATGATTATAAAGAATAAATAGCTCTTGACATCCATCTTGCTTGATGCATTGCACCAGGAGGCCTAATTTTCAATTTATTTTCATAATCTCCACCCAAAAATATTACAGACATCTCGACAAGTACACAACAGTCATCTCTCACAATAGATTTGTTTAGTTCGAACCTATAAAATGTTAAGTCCAACAATTTCCACTTCATTTACATGTTTCCTTAGGAAATCAGGGCAGGTGTGGATAATATTTGGATCAATATTTTTCCAATTGTCTCTAAACTTTTTGAATAGAGGAATATCTGGGTTGCTAGTGGCTTGAGGAATCTTTGCTTCAAAAATGATTTTCAATATAAGTTCGTAAACATGATGACAACATGGAAAAAGTAACAGCTCTCTAGTTTTTGTTCCAAAAAAGCACACACTCCATTAAAACGACCTGTATTGGAAGCTGTCATATCGCAGCACATTATTTGTACCTTGTCACTGAGATCCCAATCATGAAGTACTTTTGAAACAGCTAAAGCTTGCTCTTCCTGACGAACTGTCCAGTTTTGGTACAACAAGAAGTTGTTCTTTGTCTTCATAAGTAATAACAATCAGCAGTTGTTCTTCCTTCGAACTTCGGACATCCAGACCAGATGATAATTTACCATCCTAATGGACTGTCACAATTTCAGGAATATTATTTTGAAAATCAGTTTTTAAAGCCTCCGCCCTCACTTTTCAAGTCTGTGTTCAAACTCTTTGTATTGATGACTTGTTTATTGGAAATTCATCAACACTGAGACCCATTGCTTCTATTGCAGCCTGAAGAATGTAAACAAAATCTCTTATGTTCAACTGCCATCTATCTAAAGCTGCAACTAATTTTGGCATAACAAAATCTTTCCTACCTCTTTTCATGCAAGTTTGAGACATTATTGTCGCGGGATCATGACACAAAAGCTCGTTAAGACTTTCGGTAGAAGTACTGGATAATAGACAACACAACTCTTCTCCTTCAGATGGCAAACTATCATGCGAGGTAGATGGATGAGCTGTCGATAACAGGTGTTTTAATCTTTTCCTTTCTTCCTCTTCTTTTCTTTGTCAAGCCTGTTCTTCTTTTTCAGCTAATTTTTTATCTACTCCTGTGAGGCAGCCCAGATGTCCTGATTCTCTTCGTCATTGTAAAAATATTTTGTCCTCCTCTATTTTCATCCTGTCAAGGGTATTGGCATGTGCAATGTCAAATAAATTATCCAAATTCATTTCAAATGTCTCCTCACGGCACTTGAAAATATTTTGAGTTTTCTTACAATTTTTTTGTAGATCTCGCCAAACTTGGTAAAGGTCTATAAGATTTTTAACACAGTTTGGTAATGATCTTATTGATATTGTTGCCTTTTCCCAGAAGATAGCACATTCACAAATTACAAGATTAGCATTTTCACTTACTGTTAATTTAACTTCCCGGATATTGAAAAATAAAACTGCTAGAACCTGTCAATTTGAAGGCAATTTCGCACCCATTATTTAATGGTTTAGTACTCCCACTAAATAAATACCTTTTTTAACACTTTGTAGTTTGACTGCTGCCATTTCGAATGCAAGTTAATACATGTAGATTACCACAATGTGACACTACAATGCCTAATTACGTGGGTGCCTCTTGTTCTGCATGACTTGTATGTATATGTTTCAACACAAGTAGGTACGGGTTACCATTTATAGAATCAGCTAAAATTTATTTTGAGTGCATAATATACCAGAGTAAACTTAATTAGAGGATATGCACTATTTTGTTTTGAAAAATAAGGGACACCTTAGTACACAGCAGTCAGCTGATGACAATGGAGAGGTGAAGAGTAAAGGTTCTAACCACTCCTCTCTATTAGTGGGCTCTCCTCTCTCCATTGTCACTAACTGATCACTGTATACATTTTGATTTTAAATTAAAAAAATGTGCATGTCACAATATATATTTATATACTGTATACGAGACCCCTAGAATGATAAGAAATGCAAAAAATTCACTGTTTAATAACTTATTCTTGAATTGTCTTCCTTAAAAATCAGATTTCTCCCAACATGCTTGCTTAAAAATCATATTGTTTCAAATTTTCATTCCACATTGGGAACCATTGCTCTAGACTTTAACTCTATAGTAGGAATTTCTGTTGTATGATACTGTTTATTTATATTATCAATTTCATCAAAACAAGATTTGATCGACCAAGTTTCTGTTAGACCAATAATATCATGTTGGGATAATAATCTTCAAAAGTTCATATTAAATAATTTTGGTTATATTCTCTGGATATTCCAATTAAGTGCCTTAAAAGATTTCCCTTAACATTTTCCTTATTTTCATCATTTAAAAATTTTGCTCTAAAAAATTATTAGTCTCAGCCAAATAAGCCTGTTCCAAACTATAAGTATACTTCTGTTTATATATCAGTATATCATGATGCAACTTAATATTCATACCTTTTCCTTTAGCTGATTTTAAAATATGTTAACAAATGCATCCTAACATGCATGTTTCATTTGAGAGATCATTATTAATTTGCATATTCCTCAATAATAGCATTTTTTTTTTCATTAATGAAACTCATACAGAATTTTTCCTTAACTGAGTTATTAGTAATATCTATAAATATCAGTAAAGGTTGTTTACTTTTTAAAAAAGAAAACTTTGCTATTTCTTTATTAAAATCTATAGCAATATTTTTTCCTTAATAAATTTAGAAATTTGCTCACAAAGATTAATCTTATCTTGTAGGGTAAAATTATGAATTATAGCCTTATTTGTATTTAATTGATCAAATAATTTATTTAATTTATATTGAGTTAATCCATTTTTAATTTTCAAATCTTTTATTTCTTTCCACATTTTTCCTTAACCTTATTAATATCTTATTGCAGCTCAATAAAATTATTAGCTACTTTAGAAATTTCTGATTTAACTTCTGATATTTATTGACTTATTGATTATGAAATTCAGTAAATAAATTAAACATTTTATCATAAATAGGTTTACTACAGATTTCTTCTTCTTCTAACAAGTCCTTCAATTCAACATTTGTAGATTCCTTTTCATCCTTTTTTCCATGTTTGAAACATCTTGTATTGATACATATTTTTCAAGTGTCTGTGAATTGAAAGTTTGTAACTTCATGACATTACGAGGTCAGCCTCTTTGTTGATGTTTTTGGAGATCTCATAAGTTGGCCTAAACTCATTATAACTCCAATAAATCAAATAAACATTCATCAAAATAAAATTTAATACAGGTAGCCCTCAGTTTACACCACAGTTCCATTCCTGCAAAAGCCACGCAAATCGAATCAGCGTAAAATGAACCCATATTTACAGTGAGGTATAGGGTTAAGTTCTACATAAGTGAAAAATAAGCAAATAATTTTGCTTATTAATACAATATAATACAAAATACATTGCATTATAAATTTAATTTTTAAAATGTATTTTATGATAAAATAAAGTGAAATGTTTTTATTAAAAAATCCTAAGAAAAATAAATGAAATTCAAAGTTTCAGATCTCTTACATTTTTCTAAAATATTAATTTAATGTAAATGTATATACACCCAACAATATTAAACAAAAAAATAAATATATTAAATAAAAATCTTTGTTTTAACAAATACACTACATTGCAGCATAGTAAATACATCAACACTGAAACGAAAATCAGTCTAGCATAGGGAGAATCAGGGAATTACACAGTGAAACAGTGAGTTGCGCAGCGGCATTATTGTGAATTGGCATAAATTGATCCAGTGTAAACTGAGGGCTACCTGTAGTATTAACTAAATAAAATTCTCAACTTTCAGGTTCAAGCAAAAAAACACCTACAACAGTGTGAGACTTATAGCACCCCCTCAATTATTATTATAATTTTCATTATATCATAAATTTTAAAGCTTTATTTTTATTGAAATATAAAATTACTACAGTATTTTAATAAATATACACATATATAAAAATATCAGGCAATTCTGCATTTACCACTAATGACAAGAACATTTCAGCATCACTGGCATAGAGATCTATGTAATTTGTAATTGTAAATAATAATATATGCAGGTATCCCTCCTATAACATGACTTCTTATAATATGGTTTTGCTCTAACATGATTTGAAAATTACAGAAATCCTCATATAACATGGTACTTCTACAACACGTTTTTTACTTAACATATTTAAAAAATTACATTTACTCTTCTACAGCAAAAAATATTTTCATTGATTTTTGTAAATCCATAGTAGGGACACACAATATGAATATAAAATGCAATCATTGGAAAATGTTTTGCTAAAATTAGTCATAAATGCAATTTCTGTCATGAGAGGGATGATATGCAGTCTATTTTCAATTTTGATTTGAAATTGAGTTAATTGGCAACAATTGATTATTTTGTGCTTCAAACATTCAGTTCTTGAATAAAAAAGTACATTCTCCAATAGAGGAATGTAAAAGAGAAGATAAACTTTTTTATTCATAAATTTTTCTGGCTATATATTAAGGAAGATTGTTTTATAGCAAGTTGTAGCAGATTAAATTACAAATTTTGTAGAGAGTAGAAAATACACAAACTTTAAATGCATAAAAAAGTTCAGAAAGTGAAGTTGATATTCTTAAAGAAGAAAAATTCTTGTTTTAACCAGTGATAAGGAAGTTAAAATTATTAAATGAATGTTATATAGGCCCTATAGTTTTTTCTTTCCTTTTGTTTGACATATATTGTATTTTAGGGTTTTATGTATATATTTTTTCTACTTTGTCTAATCAAAAGCACAGTACAGCAGTTGTAAACTCCAATAATTTTTTGTTTTATTACTAACGTTTT
>WUQG02043158.1:0-10584 GCA_011317285.2 Androctonus mauritanicus
CTCCATTATGATCCAATGAGACTGCTCAGTTACTAAGGTCACGATCATAGTAATCTAATGATATCGGCCAGCTAACATGTCACGTGATCATTGTAACCCAATGAGGTTGATCGAATAGCGTTGATCTTCCATCTTTGATTGTTATCAAATAATTTATGCCAATTACAATATATAAAATCAGTTTTTAATAATCAATACCTGTCTGTCATGGAATTTGCGTAAAAAAATTTACAAACAAAAGTTATTTCATAAAAATCCATTCAGCCGTTCTTGTGTTATAACTAAACACACACTCTCAGGCATTTCAGATTTTTAATATATATAGATATATGATTCTTCAATTATTATACTGTAAATCCTCTTATGAATGGATATTTTTATATGTGGATTACAGAAACAATGAACAGAAAACTATTGATTCTGAATATTTTATTCACACACAGAATATTTGAAATTAATAGACTAATAAAACTTGTAGAGTAAAAAGCATTAAGGCAGGAATAACATGAAAATAAAAATCGAAACGCTACAAATTAACAGAAGCACTTTCGATTTATTAAATCCTCATCAGCTTCAAAAGTTAAATACAAATGGTATCGAAAAAACAATAGAATCAAATGGTAACTATAGTAACTATATTCACAAACAAAAATAATAAAAACTTTAGCATACATTTGATCATAGTATCTAACAAAAAATAATATAATCATTATGGTATAAACCATTAAATTTACATTCGTACATTGTTAGATACTATGGTCAAACGTATGCTAAAGTTTTTATTATTTTTGTTTGTGAATATAGTTACTATAGTTATCATTTGATTCTATTGTTTTTTCGAAACCGTTTGTATTCTAACCTTTGAAGCTGATGAGGATTTAATAAATTGAAAACGCTTCTTCTATTAATTTGTAGCATTGTGATTTTATTTTCATGTTATTCCTGCCTTAATGCTTTTTTCTTTACAAGTTTTATTTTCTCAGGCAGTGTATTTATTGTCTGTTAAGTTTCAATCACTAGGTCCTTTCCAATGCATTCATTACATATTGAAAAGCATTAAAATCAGCCATAAAAAAATATATGGACTGACAATCCCTTCAAGAAATCTGTCTTGATGCATAGATTCCCATAATTAATAATTTCTAAAAATAGCTTGCCGTTTCAAAGCGTGGCTGTTGCCTGATTTGCCTATTAAATTTGTGATTAGATAAAAGTTTTTCTGAATAAATATAATTTCCTTATTTTTATATAATTTAATATTTTTTTTGTTTGTTTGATTCTAGATTTTTATTTAAAGCTCTTTATTAAATTTTGAATAATGATTTGTTATTATTGTGCATGGCTAAATATTTTTAATTATTATAATAAATTTATTAAAGATTTCATAAAATTTCTAATAGAAATTGTTTAATGTTTAATTACACAATTAAAAAGTGAATGTTAGAAGATAAATTAATAAATGATATTTGAAGAAATGATTGTTTAGTTGTAGACAGAAATGATATACCCTTACATTATAAATTCTGACCCCAATATCAAAATATATAATGTTTAATATACCCTCAACCTTTCTCTTTAAGAAAAACACAAAATTACTTTATCATCATTAACAGTAATGAAAAAGTTTTTTGAATCTATTTATTCTCATAATTTGCATATTATACATCCGATAAAAAAAATTCATAAAACAAAATTTCATTTTGGTTGGAAATTTTTACTAAATATGCATATAAACAATCAGAAAACATGATAAAATTAGAATATGAGGTTAAATAATATACAATTAATAGCCACTGAAATTGAAGAATGCTTCTGAAATCATATTTCATTGCTCTTGTTCGCAAGCCACTTCCACTGATGCATCACCTCCACATGACCTTTGAATATCTTGGCTTACAAAAGCCATTCCTCTGTTTACAAACGAAACAGGAACAGCATTTGTTTTGATGTTGGGAAAAGATTTAGAGTTGTCTGAAATGCAATTTCTTTGTTTACATAATTTTGATAAGGAGATTTGAATTACATAATAAATTTATTGAAAAACAGCAACATAATGTAGAAAAATGATTTTTTTGCATTATAGAGTAGAGACTTGTCAGAAATAAAAACTTTAATTTAATCAGAGGATGTAGATTAAAAAATAGCAAAAATTTTTTAATAAAACTCAGGCTCACAGTCTGCACAAAACCTGACACCATCAGGCAACACGACAGCATTCTTGGGTTAAGGGGAGCACATCTTCATGCTCCCTTCCATGATTGAATATTTGAAAGCCCAGTGACACTTTCAAAAACCCCCATTTATGTTGGCAAACCAGACTAGATCTTGTTTCTTTGCAGGAATAGTTACAATGAAGTCATTGTTCAAGCATGATATTAACCTTTGAGAATGCATTAAAGGAATTCAAATCCACCTAGTTAAAGGCCGTATTCTTGATAATTCTGATGGCTACTACTAAAGCATCATTGATCAATACTATGAGCTTATTGCTTTATCTCATCTTTACTCTGCCTTAGTTCCTATTTTCAGTTCTGAGTATCAGATTATAGGTCCTAAGAATGTGCAAAGATTGTTGGCATCTTCTGTATAATTATCTTACAGCATAGAGTTCCTTTTTTGACTACTTTGGAAAGACCTTTGTCAGAATAACTTTTAGAGAAAATATTTATTTTGATGATTTATGATTTCTTAAAAGCCTGAATTCTTGTTTAAAGAATCTCTAAGAATATTTAGATTTAATGAAAGCAATGAATTTTCCTTGAAAAGACTGAATGGAACCTCTTTGAAGCTCTTTGTATATCATGAATGAATTTACTCATTGTAATGAATATCCAAAAATGGATTGGGCTACAATTGCATATTAAAGAAAATATGCATTATTAGAGGAATTACATAGACATTATGTTGATTCTTTGCATGAATGTTATATTTTTTATAATCTCTTAAAAATTTTTTCCATTTGGAAAATATCTATTGTAAAGAAGCTATTTAATTTTTATTATTTATAAACAAAAATATTATTTTTATAGAAATTTTGAATGCATAACTTGAAAATATATAAACACACACAAACAAACACAAACATTAAATATATGGTATATAAGAATCGTAGGACATAACCAAAATCATATCCACTATGAAATGAAATCTAACATTTTCAGAAAATACAAGTCCAAATGTCATCAGCAATTGAGCAAACTCATAAATTTCAATGCTGCATTCCTCATTCTTCTTAAATTGTATATCAGTATTTGTTAATAGATCAATTGAATTTTTATGTAAGCTTATACATATTTTCACTAAAAGATTCAACTATCTGATTATTAATATTTTAAAAATATTAAGTATTGATTAAAAATATTTAATAAAAAGAAATGAATAAAGATATCATTATTATTAATAATAATAATTTAAAATAATTTTTGTGGTTACAGTATTTTGATTTTATTAATTTTTCATTTTGTTACTAATAAAAATTCTATAGAGGAACAAAAATGAATAATTTATTTGATACGAATCAGATTATTTGTTTTAACTTAAAGTTTGAAGGCATTTTCAAAATTATAGCAAGTTTTTAAGAAATTATTTATAAAATTTATTAAAATAATAATTGAAGAATATTTTTAAAAAGTTCAATAAAATATTCTTAAAACTTTTTGTTGTAGGATGAAGAGATAAAAAGAGTTCAGTTATTAACAACTGTAGCAACACCTGTTGTGGATAAAAGAAATATTTCTGTAAGTGCTTATAATGAATAAACAAAATTTATTTGAAATACAGAATGCAGGTAGTTCCCAACTTTAGAAGTTAATTTGGATCTGGAAATTGTCATAAAGTAAAAACTTGTAAACCAATAATCAATTTCCCATAGACATAATATTAAAATTAGAGATTCTGTTCTCAGCAATGCAATTTGACCATAATAACATTAAACAAAGGCCAACAAAATCAGTAGTTTCTGATTAAATAATAATTTATTTACCTTAAGGAATGAGAATATAGCCTTTAAAATCAAATAAATTATAATAACAAAAAAATTATTTGTCATATAAATATTAGAAAATTTTTATTTTCCATTATTATTAACAGATAAGTAAATGTTCTTTTATACAAATAAACTACTACTTTAGACAAAAACAGGAAATATAAGTTATTTATATATTATTCCAGTGAAACCAGAGGGTGCACTACTTTTGCTTTTTTGTTGCCATTTTGATTTTTCCAATTTTGTAGCAAAGGATTGAATTTTTGCTATAAATCCATTCGTATAAATTACATCTGTGGTTTAAAATGCCTTTTTATGAATGTTTAATATTTATATATTAGAATTAAGATTCATATTTTCAATTTTTTTTCATACTTCATATTTGAAAAAATTTCATAAACTTGGGAACTTATTAAGCAGGAACTCATAAACTGAGAACTACCTACATGTTATTATTTATAGACTTTATTTAATGGAAAACAAATAGAGTTAATTAATAAATATTAAATTCAAATTTTTCAATTAACAAATTAAAAGATCAAAGCCAATTGAAGATCAAATCTTAGCTTAAGAAATGATGATGGTGATACATATTTCAATGATGAATTTTTTGAAAATTGAAAACTAGATAAATAGTTTTCAATTCTCAAATTCTAAAAAAATTATATATATAAATATAATTTTTTTGAAATTTGAGAATTCCAAAAAAATTAAAAATTAAAGTCTTATATATATATACATATAATGAGACTTTTGGGATGGGGTGTCCCTTATTTAACATATGAATCCAGACTTTTAAACAGGGTGTCCCAAAAGTCTGGAAAGTCTGGACTAATTGATAACAGTATAATAGTTTGGCACAGTTTGAAAATTAAAATTTAATAACATAATTGATCTTATTAAGCATTAATTTTTGAAATCATGTATGAACCTAAATGCCAATATTAATGCATTTAAATTGAAATAATAATAAATTAAATAAAAACATTATAGTAAATTATTTTACAAATTACGAATAATAATTTTGCATGTTGTTATAAAAAATAATTCTAAAGTTTGATTTTCTTAAATTATTTATTTACTAGACTCATTTAGCAGATTTATTAGGTGTGGCTGGTATAGATGTACCAATAGAAGAGTTTTTGAAATTGACACCAGCCTATAAGGTAATTATATAATTTCAAAATATTTTTTAAAAAGTTTTAACCTTTTTAAAAAACTCTTAAATTATGTAGAATTTTAATCTTCATTATACAGTATTAATTGTAAATAATAATAAAATAATTGGTATAATGTGCAGAAACTAGAAATATATATTGCATATCTTTAGAAAATATAAAATCCAAGAATGTGCAATTTTTATAATTTTAGAAAAATCATAGTTGAATCATTAATAGATTGTTATAAATAAAATTTTTCTCTTATTGAAAATATTTTTTATAATAATTTCATATTTTTTAAAATAGCTTAAAGATATTATTAAAAAATTTTAAATGAATTTTTTCTTAAAAATTTATTACATTGATAGTTTTAAAATAACAGCACTATATTTTCTTCAAATTGATTATAATTATTACATAATATTGCAAATGCTATATTAATTTTATATTTTATATTTTTAAATTCTAAAATAGTTTCATTTCAGTATTTGCTATGTACATTATTTTATATATAGTTTTATAGATATTCTCTTATGTATGCAAATAAATTAGTTAATGTAATGAACATCAAAATAGTAATGCTTGTTTCTTTAACTGAATTTTATATAATTAGAAAATTGTAAAGAATGTACAAGTAACAACAGTATAATATAAAAGCAAAAAATTAAATTTCCAGTATTTAATTAAGTTAGACAATTACAAATAATATGTTATTCATATGCAAGGGATTACTTGTATCTTTTTATAATTTGTACATCTAATAATAATTTTCTGTATTTGAAAAAATTTTTTTTAATTTTTGAAGAATAGTTTTGTAAAATTAAATTTGTGTAACTCTAATATTAAATACAGTAAATTAGGAAATTATTGACTGAATACGGTACCCATATAAGCTATCTTGGATGAATGGTGTTGTTCTGAATGATTGTACTAAGGATGTGATTGTCTTCATTTATAAGAGGAAGGTTGAGAATTATGAGTACAAAAATATGACTTAGGAGATATTTTGCAAGATTGTGATTAGAAAGAGTGAAGATAATGGTGATAAAATTATGTAGGATAAATGGATTCAGGAGTATAGGATGATATATGTACCATATTATCTCAATGTTTAAGATTGTGGAATGATATTTCTATATATATGAAGAAGGTATTCTTTGCAATTATAAAACTTGAGAAAGTATATTGTCAGATGAATAGTTAGATACTGTAAAGAGTGTGCTGAAGAAGTATACAATACTATAAATAAGCAAGTACTTGAGCTATAAGAATGATATATGATGGCAATTGTATGAATTTGAGAGTGATTGGAGACATATTAGAACAGTTTGGAATTGAGGATAGATAAGAGTTTGCAATGAGCTTATTATTGTATACTATATAAATAGAGGCATATGTGAGGATAAGGGCTATGAATAATTTGAGTATGAAGGTAGACCTTAATGCAAATAATCTGCTTTTAGGCTTGTTTATTCATTTGTTTATAAGTTCAAAAAACAAAATAGTTTAGGATTTTTCATAAAATGAATATATAGTACTTAATCAGTATATATATAATCAATAAATTTTATGCATAATTTATTTTTAAATACAACTATCTTACAATTTCTTTGTCAACTGGCATCTAATTACTAACTTATGTTATTGAATATAGATTTATTTATATATTGAATATTATTTATGTATTGAATAAAACAATTAAGTGTTTATGGCATTGTGATATTACATATAAGCTGGTGGTCTTTATATATAATTGGAAAAATGGTCATTAGATGTAAAAAGATTAGGAACTGTTTTCTTAAGATACAATAAATTTGGATTAATACACATTAAAAAGATATACATCATAAAGCAGAAACATTCCTTCATGATGTATATTTTGAAGGAATGTTTCTGCTACTTCTGGCTACTTCTTTAAAAATTTCTTTATCATCATGCAGAGTAAAGAAATGCCTTTTTGTTATTGATGTAAAAACCAAAAATAAGGAAATTGCAAACAGAAAAAGAATAAAAATACAAAGCAATTAAATCAGTCCACCTGCATAATTGTAAATTTTATAGTGATACAATTCATTATATCTATTAAATATACTAATTTTGAATAATAAATAAATTAGCTTGATAATATTTGTTTACTAAAAATTATAAAAGTGCTTTTAGATTGTTACCCCATCATCAGTGAATTGACAGCTTAAAAGTATTTTTATAGAAATTTTTAGTAAACAAGCTAATTGTTAATTACAATAGGTCCTTGTTTAATGTTGGGATTAGATTCCCGAAAATAGTGACTTTAACTGAAATGATGTTAAATGAAATGAAAATTGTCATTGACTTAGCAGATAAATTTTCAAAGGGACCCAGAATTGAATTAAGAAAATTTTCAATTTTCTTAATTCAATCCTGGGTCCTCTGATTAGAAAACCAAAGCATTTGCACCTGGTCAGTTTGGCTGAATGTCCTATGTGGTATATAGTTTAATTAATATATCATTCATAGATAATACTGTATTCTTGAATTAGTGCTCATATAAAATCTGGTTATTTTGTTTTCTATAATTACAGGCTTTCACCTTGTTTTCTCTTTATTATGAAGGAAAGTATAAGAAAGCAAGGCTTTATCCCATTTTGCTGCCTTAAAAATTTTTATTTTTTAATTAATTTAGTTTTTGCTGGCATTAAATGAGGATCATCTGTATTTATTTACTATAATATATATTTTAAATAAAAATATTAAATTTATTATCTATATTATTAAAAGAATTATTAATATAATTTATATTAATTTTTTTTATTCTTTTTAAATTTCCAATAATTTTTTAATATAAATAGGATTTGATATAAAATTAATATAATAAAACAATTAATATTTTTCTTTTAGTTAGGTGTAAATGGTTATTCATTTGCAATTACTAATAATGGTTATGTTTTATACCATCCTGATCTCCGTCCAATGGTATGTAATTTGTTTATTTAATTTAAATATATTGTGTTTTCTGGCTGATAATACATTTATTTTATATTCTGTTTCTTTTTATGAGAAGTTAGTTAAAGTAGAATTTATTATTTTAATGAATAGCTTTTATGAAAATAAAACTAAGCAGCTTAATTAATAATTACATCTTATAGATATTTAGAATGATCTCTTCATTATCATAGATTTTTTTATGATTGCAAATTTTATTAATATGGACTAAATTAAGCAAATTATAATAAATCAGGTAAAATATATAAAAACAAAGTTTAAAAATTATTGTTTCGATTTTAATCAAAAAGAAAATTACAATTCTTTAAAAAATGTATAAATTTCATGAATGGCATTTGATTTGATAAATTTTTGCAATTTAGCCAAGCAGTTAAATCAGTCTTAAAAATTTAAAGGACCTTACATAAAATAATTTTGCTTAGAGTTCTGTAAATGTCTAAAAAAAGTTTAGTAATAATAGACTAAAATATATAGTGTTGCTTAATTATAATAAAATTGGTTATTTTACATTTCTTTTAAGATGAATATAGTTTATCAAAAATTGAAATACAGGTCCACCATTGATTTTTTAGACAGTGTTTATGGCATTGTGATATTACATATAAGTGATGGTTTGCAACTTATATGTAATTGGAAAAATAGTCCTTAGATGTAAAAATATTAGGAACTGTTTCCTTAAGATACAACCAATTTGGGTTAATACACATTAATACATCATGAAGGAGAAATATTTCTTCATGATGTTTATCTAAAAGGAATGTTTCTGCTACTTCTGGCTACTTCTTTAAAAATTTCTTTATCATCATACAGAGTAAAGAAATGCCTTTTTGTTATTGATGCAAAAAGTAAAAATGAGGAAACTGCAAACAGAAAAGGAATAAAACCACAAAGTAATTAAATCAGAATAGTGGAATATAGCTTATCAATATTATGTTAAGTTGAAAGCCCAACTTAGACATCTTGCTGCTGTCACAAATCAAACCATAAACTCTTTTCTTCCAGCACTGTTTCTTAGATAAATCTTCTTTCAAAATTGTAGAAAAGCCGATACTTCTTTTATTACAGACAAAATTATGAGTTCACTTGAAATTCTTATGACCATTTAACTAGTTGACCTGACTGCAGAGCAAAATTGATCTTGAAGGAAAACATAGAAGAACATTTTCACCTTTGTAAAGCTGAAAATGCTTTTTCATATTTTATTAAACAGTTTTTGTTTAAATAAGAAACCTTTTTCCTGCCAATATAGTGCTTGATTCTGAATTTGAATTATGTAGTAGGTAAAATTAGAAATATTAATCTAAGGAAAACATTAAGTAATTTTCTATTATTTGGTTATAAACTTAAAAATATATGAAATATGATATTAATATTGATGATGTATCTTAGATGTATTATCTGAAAAATTTATGAATGTCTTATATTTGTATTTTTATTATGTTAGATATTTTGCAATCAAATAAGAATAAGACTAAAAATCCAAATTTTGCATATGTATTTCACTATTTATAAAATAATTCTTTATTCTTATGATATTTGTTTTCAATGTAGCATTAAACTTAGAAATAATTGCATATTTCATCCTAAATTATGTTACACAAATTCCTATTAAAATGAATAATTTAGAAATTATCAAATTAATTGCCATATTTATTTGCAAAATATTCTCCTTACATAATTTTTCTTTCAAGATTTATTTGTTTATTTGAACTTCAAGTTTACGAAGGTTTAGCAGTTTTAATAGTCATAGTATTTCAAGATTTAGAAAATAAAATTAAGGAAAAACTTTCCATTTTTCCAATCTTGATTTTTATTAAAGTGAATATCTGCTAACAAATATCAGGAAAATTTTTAAAATTTTCCATTATTTTAAGTCTCCAAAGAAGCATTATTCAAAAATGACTTTAAAATATAAAAATAAAACCAAAATCAATATGTGCAAAGAAATTTTTTTTTGACATATTGTGAGTGACACACACAACATTTTTATGCTGTGAGTGACAATAGTGGAAAGAGTGGAAATGCAGCTAATCAATATCAGTTTCTGAAAATGCAGATCAATCTTTAAACTCTGTAATCAATCACTTTACCATAATTTTTATGGCAGATAATGGTGCAATTGTGTATTTATTGAAAGTAATGAAATAACTATTTGTTATATAAACAATACAGTTTTTTCTATGCAAAAACTACATATTTTAAATGTATCTGGGGAAAATACATTTTCTCCCTATTGTAATTTCTTTAGAAATTAAATAAAATCGTTTTTGTAAATATCAAAACAGTTTAAAATTAAATTTTAAAATATCATATGTGATAAACAGAAATTGTCTAACAGAAAATGTATCATAAATCTATCATAAATCTAGATGTGAAGAGTTTGACTCTGACCTATCCTATTTATTATTTTATTATGCTCTTTATTATTTTTATCGTTATATTCATTTATTATTTAAC
>WUQG02043169.1:0-10584 GCA_011317285.2 Androctonus mauritanicus
ACCCTAAGACATACATAACACTACAAAAGGCATCATTACTCAATACATGCAACATAGTAAGAAAGTTTCTCAGCACAAACACAGACAATTAATTAAAACACAACGAAAACATCTCCTGTAGCTATGTCTTGACTCTTGTCCGACATAGCACTTTGCTTCGGAATAGTTCCGTGCTCACACGATACACAACATAATAATAATAATAGATATCATTAGAAGGGCAGCTATAACACCTCAGAAAAATTTAACTAGTCAAAAACTTATTTTTGTAAAATATTGAGTATCTTATCATATTTAAAAAATTTTTATTTTAATTTTCAAAAATTTTACCAATTTTTGTAGTTTAAAATCCAATAAATAACTTTTTTCAGTTTTATACACTTTCTAATACCTGACTATGCCACATGAAAATGTGCTGGATTTCATTTAGAGAATGCAGAATCAATTACGATTCTGCATTCCATACTTCTGGATTTTTCAAGAATATCTGGCTTCGGTCATTAAATCCCATTCTCTAACTGCCCACTAATCTCATCATGATATGAGCAGGCCATGATGGAAATTGGAATTATGGGAACTGAAATAGTTAGCTTTTGATGCAATTTAATTGCTGAGTAGAGACAGTTAAGACAGGATATCTGACATTAGATGCGATAATTTATTGCACTCATACCAAATATGGATTTTGGTAACATGGCCAAAAATTTTAATAAAAACTCATGAATAAGTGAAACTCAGAGTTCAGATGCTGTTGGAAATATGCAGAAATAAAGATTACTACTTTAACAATAAAAAATATATATATATATATAAATATTTATTAAATTACTTGATTAAAATATAAGATCCTAATTTGCAATCTATTATACAAACAGTGACATAGATATAGGCTTAATAAAATATCAATGCTGACACACAACTTCAACCAAGAAAACTAACAAAACCTTTCTATTTATAAGTGGAAGTATCCTACCCTAACCTTAAGAAGTTTGTGTGTGTTTGTAAACAACTATAACACTTCAGTTATTGGTGAAATACTCTGTTTTTGTTTGTACAGTTATTCTTCAGGTGATCATGGATTATTTTTGACTATTCACAGATTGTCCCAGTAACTTGCATAGTGTTGTGATTAATGTACAGTTCATTTTGTTACAATTGATTGCAAATCATAATTTATTACAACCATCATGAAAATAATAGGCTTATTAAATTATATGCTTTTACATCATGTTATCTCTAAGAGAAAACATTTCTGGACCCATGTTTATACAGATATTTTGCTTTGCTTTGATGATTTAAATTTGGCAAGACCTTTTAAGAACATCCTGTATTGTATAATTTAAAAGTAAATTATCATTCACCTGTTTTGATTTTCTTTTAATATTTGTAATAAAATAGTTGTAAATAAAATTACTTTTAATTTACAACTATTTTATTACAAATATTTAAAAAAAATCAACATTAAGAAAACAGTTTAGTTCAGATAATATGGAACTTGACTGAACAAGATTTAGTTAATTGGAACTCTACTCTACAGTCATACCTCACCTTACATCGTTAATTCATTCCAAGACTCGTGACTTAAATAAAAAATGACATAAGTCAAATAAATTCTTTAAAAAAATTACCTAGACTCCCCTATAAATAACCATGTAACATCATTAGTAACATTTTTAAGCCTCTAAATAATTCTATAAATTATTTTGCATATTTTAATCATTATTTTATTCATTTTTATATGATTTTGCTTTTTTATTCGTTTTAGGTGATTTTTATGAGTTTTTAATAAGTTTATTGACTGATGTACCATACAATTGCATAAACTGAGGTTAAAACTGTGTTTCACAAGCATAAATGGGCCATCTATATACTGACATAAATGCATCGTAGACAGAACATTGAGCATACCAATGTTCATTCCAAAAGTATATGACATCTCATAAACAAATGGCATCGTTTAGCAATTGACCAATTACTGTGACATCATTGAAGTTAGCTGATTCAATATGAATAGCAAAACTGAAGAACTGCTTTATTTATCGATGGTTTCATTCATAAAATTATTGAATATCATGGTTTTGCAATCACAAAATTCAAAATCTAAAAGAACTGTATGAATGCGTGACATATATTGTTTCAGAGAACAACAAAAGTTTCAATAACCAGCTCATTCCCATGGTCAATGTAATCTTGTATGCAGTATAGAAAGCCAAACAAAAGTGAACTTCGGCATAAAGATGCAGCATCTAGTATATAGTGGAAGTAACATCATCACCATTGATACACTGACGTATTCACATTGAATTTTATGCCTGTGAGACCCAGTCTTTAGTAGACTTTTATTTTTCCTATTAACAAAAAAAACCGATGTAAGTTGAAATGATTCAAGATGTGACTGTATTTAGTTTTCTGTGTTTGCTCCCTGTCATGGTGTGTTTAGTTTCATTAGTTGATCCATAGATTTGACCTTGGACATGTAAACAGAGGAATAGATCAGAATAGGTTAAGATATCAAATTTCAAAAATTGTATATGAATAAAAAATTTTTTTGAGACTTTCATCAAATATTAAGCAGTGATCTGAAACGTGCAATCCCCTGCTGTATGTAGCTGAATATTCTTTCATTGCAACTCAGTTCTCATGTATTATAATCACAAAATATATAAAAGATATTCAGAAAATAAAAATTACAACTGTTTTTCATGGAATATTTGAAATTGCCTTAAAATGCTTTTTTAAATATTAAATTTTGTAAAAAAGAATTTTTTTCAATATAAAACTTTCATTTCAAACTTATAAAAATTACTATCACTTATTCAAAATTATAAAATCATTTTTATGAATAGGGGCATATCATTTTAAATAAATTAAAATATAAATAATTAACATAATCAACCCTTCAGACTATTCACCTCATAAAAATATTTTTTCCCATAAAGCATTAATTTAAATTTTACTTCCAACAAACCAAAGTTGTCTAAAATGGCCTTTTGATATGAGTTTAAGCATCATTGTACTGGAAGTGCTTATCATTTTTAACTAAGAACACCATTATCAACAGTTGAGTTATCATCATTAACATTTGTTAAAACATCATTAACATAAAGTAAGTTAATGATGATTAGTACCAATTAATATGACTGCAACAGCCTACATTAATTTTAATTTTTATCACTTTAAACAAAATTAATATCTATTGTAAAGTGATTGTTATTATTTTTATCTTTTGAAAATCAATAATAATTATAATTTAGTAAATTATAGTTTTATTAACAATTTAACAGTAAATACTTTTTATTGTGATTTAACTAATAATATATACATATGTATTTTTTATAGACTCTTCATAAAATTACAAAAACCAAATGCAGCAATCAGAGATTGTAATAAAGCACTTGAACTCAATCCAGATCAATCCTTAGCTTATAAATTCCGAGGTCGAGCTCATAGGTAAGTTTTATCATAAATAAATAAATTGAAATAACTTTTTTTAAAATAATTAAATATTTAATAAAAATTTAATATAATAATAAACTTTTAAATAAAAATAAGCCTATTAAAATATATTTAAGATACTTTAAAATAAAAAAAAATATTGAAAACTTTTATAAATGTAAAAATCTCTTTTTAATTTGATATATACAGCAATTTGCAGATTATTTCAAGAATGTAATCTTTGTGAATATAAAGATTTGGACCAAATCCCTATATTCACAAACGTTACATTTTAAGTTCAGCTGACGAAATGCTATATCTAGTGTAGGAAACAACAAAATTTTTCAGATAAATGATTATTCTATAAAAGGAAACTTTTATAATTCTAAAGAAAAATTGAGCAGAATTAATGAAAATAAAAATTTAAAATTTTAATTTACCATATATACTTTTTATAAGCTGCTTTTTATATTAGAGCTATTTTTATATTGGCTGCTTTTTATAAGAGCTTTTTATATTGGATAGCATTACTGCATAAAACTTGCTAATAACACAAAGAAGACACAACATAATTACTTCATGTATTTTCAAATGTATTTGTATAGTATCCAATATTTAAAAAGCCATAACAATTTAAATTATATATAGCCATACATATCCACTATTTTTAACAATGAATCAATTCTGAATCAGAAATTTCCACAATTAAATAGAGTATGATGAATGTACTTTTTTGTTAATGTGAGATTCCTGGAAACCCCAGGCAGTACTCCTTTGTTTTGTAAAGAAATTATAAAGTTTTATAATAATTTAAATATAAAAATAGTTATGAAAGAAAATAATTAATTAAATTAATAAAGAATAAAGATTAATCATAATAATGAACAAGAAACTTTGGACAAGTTCCAAGTTTAAACCCAAGGGAAATATCCTTATTAGAAGTGAAATAAAAACAAATACTTCCTTGCTTGAGTCAGTCATTAGAACAGTCATAGTGCCGTCATAGAGAAGAAGGTCAGAGGACTATCACCAGAAGAAGTAATACTTTTGTTAGTGAATGAAGAAAAACAAAATGTAAGAATAACAATGGAAAGCAATTTGTCCCATTGGGGCAGCCAATGGAGACAATGGACAATGGCAGATAACAATGACAAAGTATGGAACTATATAGTGTGTACAACAGACATTTGTGAACATTTGGACATTTAGTGTTTGTGTTCGAATAACTGTCATAATGGATTATTATGATAGTTATTCGAAACTGGTACTGGTAAACTCTCTCTCTCTCTCAAATCATTGTATTGCTAAATGAATGATATTATAATTTTGAGTTAGTTTAGATTTAAGTTAGAATTAAGTGAAATTCTTTGCTAATTCCTATATCATTATTAATTGGTAAATTTCTGTAAATAAATTGCTTTTGCTTATGTTAACAAGTATTTCTGAGTCAATCATTCACTCCTGGATCCCTGTGCCACCTACTCACGTGATCTTATTCAAGATTAAAATTTAATTATAACTTGGTCTATGTCCATGTTGGAAAAATATGTAAAACTTACATTGGTATCAGGACCTGACATTATAGAATTTACATAACCTTGGCCTAACTCATTGCATCAGAGCTTTACATTGTTATTGTGCATAGTATTCCTTGATTGAAAGGGAAAATAAGTCCATATTGAAAATATTGTCTGGCATGCAATTATATTGATCTCAATGCATTTATGCTGAGTGGTTTGTAGTATTGTGTATAGAGTTGGGAATATTTGTTGAATCAGCTGAGTCTTTTGATGAGTGTGCATCAAATGGCTCACAACATAGTATGTACAGTTGGGAAGTGTATCAGTTCAATTGCCCAGTCTGCAAAAAATGCATTGTGTTTTTTTTTCCCCCTTGGTTTGTAAACCTTGTACCAATGCATATGATTTTCTGTTAAAAATTAAAAATATAGTTAAAAATACTATAATAATTTATTATTGTATATGTATATTTCCTCTTGTCACATATTTACACATTAATAAACTATAAGTTTTATTGATCAGTTATTATAGTTCAGAATTTCAAAAGTTGTTTGAATATAGCTGAGATGTTCATAACTGATGAGGAGCTATAACCCAAAAGAAGTTTAAGGAATGAATAACACACAAATAGTATATAACTAGTAAAAGGACAGCTAAAAATCTTATTTCCTATTATTTACAGGATATTATTTAATAAATCAAATGGTTTAAGAGCAATGCAGATACCTGCTATTGATGATTTACAAATAAAATTGTAATCCTTATAAGCTATATGTATGTTCTTATCCCATATTATCTTGAATATATAAAATATGATTTTTTCAAAAAAAAAAAAAAAATAGTTATCTTTCAAGCATCTAAAATATGATTTTTGCATTTCCTTTTTACATAAAAGTTAATATTATTAAAAAAATAAAGTTCATGCATTATAAATGATAAAGTTGATATTTGTGAATATGCAGAAATATTTTTAATTTCTGCATATTCACAAATAAGTTTTTAGTGATTTTTATGATTTTTTTAATTTAAATATTTTAAATATTTAAAAAAAAATTTTAATTTTATAAATGCTTGCTTTCATTATTTAGATTACTCGGAGATTGGGAATCTGCTGCAAAGGATTTAAGCATGGCTTGTAAGTTAGATTACAGTGAGGAAGCAAATGAATGGTTGAAAGAAGTGATGCCTAATGTAAGCATTTTATCCTAAAATGAATAAAAACAGTAAATAATTTACAATAAAATATTAGGTTGTTCTGAAAGTTCATGCTGATTTTCAGTAGTTTTTTGCTGAAAAACCTGAAAAGTTCTGGAAAGATGGAATTTTCAAGTAATAATGAAAGATGGAGAATGGTGACTATATAATTGAATAAATATATATTGAAATTTAAATATGCTGACTTTGAATTTTCCTTAAAGATCAGCACAAACTTTCCAGACAACCCAATATTATGTTTTATTGTTAGTTTCTCATTTTACTGTTATATTTATTAACAATCAATCTGAGAAGTTTTGAACAGATTTTCTCTCTATATATAATCTAACTTAATAATTTCCCAACTTGGTAACTCATATGGTGAGTCAAAAAATCAATTTTTGATGTTCCATCTAATGAACAATTGATGCTATATATGTGCTATTAAATTAATTTGAATTAATTATTAGAAAATAATCACAGTTTTGCACAGAAAAATTTTTACTCTTGTATCAGCATGAATTTTTTCACTTAGAATATGCATCTAATTTGAGTAGTAATTATTTGTTTATTTTTAAAATAATCATTTATTTAATTATTAAATCTAAATAAATTAAATATTTTCTAACAATTTTAAGTTTTTCAACTGTTAGATGAATAAATGCATGATATTTACTTCTTCACTTCTGAACATCATTTTATTATTATTTAATAGAAATGATCATAGTCAATCATTTTTAACCCTTTTCATTTCAAAATGGAATAAAAGGTATATGAATTAAAAGTTTTTTCACTGCCCATTGATCATCACAATATCTTGTATGTGTGTGTGCAAGTAATCTAATTCAGTTAAATTTGTATAAATATTAAATCACAGTAGAGAACAAAGCTTATTGAAAATTATCAATATCAGATCAATATTACTGACATAATAAGAAAGAAGATATCGCAGTTTTGAGGCAATATCTCACACAAATATTATCCATTCTAAACAAGTTACATATATATTGAAATCTTTTATAGAATCAAGCTTATTGAAAATGATTGATGGATCATATCTGATTTGATTTCTATTATCAAAATAATAAGTTGCGTAAATATTATTCAATTTAAATGAAATTTATGTATATTATTGAGATCAGCTAGAGGATGCTAAAAATTGATAAAAAATGATTTATAGTACTTCACAAAAGGACTTGATTTTGGTCATTTTTAGCATACATAATCAACATTATTAGAAATGTGATTGGTAGTTTCAGTACTTTTGGAGGCAAAATAACAACTGTATTTGAGTTACAAACAAAATTTTATGTATGAATTATGTTTACAACTCAAAGAACATATAATTCATTTGTCTGTAGGATTTTATTTTGATTTGTTTTACTATAGTATTTATTTATTAAAAGAATTTTTTTTATAACAAAGGTACTTGTAATATACAGGGTCGTTAGATAAATCCGGAAAAAATTAATGCAGGGATTTGCGCTATTTCCGTTGGGCGGGAATTTGGCTATACTTGCATGTGACAAGGTGACCTTGGTAGAGACTAGGCACCTCACAAAATGGCCGCCGTGTCATCAGCACGTGCAGAGCATGATGAGAGAGTGGCTATACTCAAGTCTCTTCGTGCCGGAAAGTCGCCGCGAGAAATAATCAAGTAGTTCGGTTACGAGAAGATGCAGGTTTATGACCTAGCGAAGAGGTTCAGGGAGTCTGAGACAGAGAAAGTCATTCCTGACCTGGTCAAACATCGAAAGCAGTCTGACTGTAAAGGCGGTTTCACATAGCCAGCGATTTGCAAGAAGAAACATGCGATTATCATCATTATTTTGTTGCAGACACTATCACAATGTTATCACGTGTGCGATTTGAAGGATACGTGTGGCCGTTGTCGAATCAAAGGTCAACGAAACCCACCACAACAGCAAAGACTCTCTGAAAGCTTCCATCGTCGAGGTTATGACCTCGTTAGACCAAGACGAGGTGATGCGTGCATGTCAGAGTTTCCGGACCTGCCTGGAAAAGGTTGTAGCAGCAGATGGCGGCTACATAGAGTAACTGCAACTGTAAATAATGTAATTATGTTTTTATCTAGTTTTCTTTATAATAAATTTATTTTTTCTTGCAAATTTTGTCGTTTTTAATTACATCGCGACTTTTCCGATTTATCTCGACGACCCTGTATATTATATTTTTATGAATTTTAGTAGTCATCCATCATTCTATTTTGGTCAGACTACATTTTTTAAACGTTTATAATATAATAAAAATAATGTTTTAAATTTTTTCTTGACCAGTATGACAGAACATGATCAGCTGTTTTGTCTAGTGATATTTTTCTTGACTAATTTTCTTTGATTTTTTTATAACACAAATTGAAAATTTATTAATTTTATTGTAGATGTAAATATTATCAAGCATTCAATATATGAAGCAATGTTACAGGAAGTTTTGTTTTTTAAAAATATTCATGAACATTGTAAATCATTTCTCTTTCTTGAAGATGAATTGATATTTCATGTCTCAATCTTGAATGCTTTCCATCATAAACTGAAAACAATTCAAACCAAGAAAACAAAATTTACTAATAGCCCTTCCATCACTGACTATTTGACAAGTATTTTCTTTTCATTGGTTGAAAACAATGGAAAAAAATCTAAGTATATATACTATAAATATTATTCACTTTTGGCAATGGACAAACAGCTAAATGCTATTTGTTATTTAAAATTTAAGTTTACAAGGAGTCCTGGTTGACTGTGTCTCATTGATTTGGATAAAATTTTGCAAGATGACGGCAGTGCATGTGTTGATTCATATGACAAAATTTTAGGTGTAGAAACTCAAACAATGTTTTCTAAGTAAATTTTTAAATTTTATGATTTCCAACATTTCCTTTATCATAATTCCACTAACATTTATCATGGTCTGAATAGTATAGGCAGTGTAGTTGATTACTATGCAAGTAAGGCAAATTCAAGTCTCAATTAAATTTTTTTTTTTTAAATATCAGTAAAACTAATTTTTGTTTTGAATTTATTTACTTTTAATATTATTTTTTAGATTCAATCTTTTTCCTATGATAATTGTATTGCTTGAGAGTTGTAGGTTTATTTTCCTATTCTGAACTTGTATTTAAACATACAGAAAAATAATAATGATAATTAATTTCTTTAAAAGTATGAACTAATGATGATTTAATTATTATTTTTTTTACATGTAAAAAAAAAAATAACAAAAAATCTAATATTACAAATTAATCTAAGAATAACTAAAATTAATGATTAAATTAATTTTTGACAATGTGGTCCCATCTATTAATTAATAACTAAACTAAAAATTTTAATATAGTAGAGCAGCAATTATCCAAACTAACTGGGACCAAGGGTAGTTCAGATAAATGATTTTTCGGATAATCAATCTGATAGAAAAATAAGAAAAAACAAGTACATACATGTGTTTTATTACAGTTTCCATTATACTGCTTCTTCACACTGTTATGCAGGTACATAAATAATCAAACATTTAACTGCGATAAGTGTTTGATTATTTATGTACCTGCATATGTTTTATTGTTTACATAAGTTAGTCTGCTTCATTTGTTTAATTAACATCCTAGCATAACATAATTATTTTGAAAAGTAATCACTCAATTTCTTTTGAACCAGTTTTTGTCCTCTTTTAATGCCGGATACTGTGGATTTTCCAATATTGGAAGCTTTTATGAGATGTCATGGCTTCGCCTTTTTCTAATTGATTTATTATGTTAACTTTGGTTTCAATAGATAAAACGTTTTGATTCCTTTTCCCTGTAGTGAACATGTTTATTAGTTGCAGGGTAACTATGCAATGTACATAAACTACACAACAGATCTCTGCCAATACTCTAGTGTCTGACCAACTTAGTTGTGTGGGTTTCAGACTGTGTATGTCCTTGGTAGATTGCTGGATTGTGTGAAAAAGAGTCTAGTACTGTAGTATGGGAATCGGTTTTAAAAAAAAGCAAAACTTTATTTTTAGGTTATTTTTAAATTAATTTCAGAATATTTTTAAAGATTAACAACTCATATAATTTATTTACAAATAATTAAGAATTTCCCAGAGTTCCCTCTCTCCTGCACATCCCTGCTGTAAGTAAGGTTGTTCAAATAGTGTTATTTTATTACACAATTAAGTTGGTCGGACAATAAATTATAAAAACAATATAGTCAATGTGGATAACAGAAGTTTAGATTCTCCACCTTACACATTATAGCAGTGGTTCTCAAAGTGTGCGCCCTATGATATTTCAAAGAAATAGTGTCTACAGATAAAATAAATATAGTTATTCTATCATTTAATTACAGAAATGATGAACGTTTGATTTCTCCCTAATGAAAATAAGCAGTGATCTATAAAAATACTTGTACTTACAAATCAACGAATGCATTCTGCA
>WUQG02043180.1:0-10584 GCA_011317285.2 Androctonus mauritanicus
CACTGTAGCGAAGCGAAGCACAATATCAAACCACTGGGAAACTTTCAGCCTCTATATCTCGTTAACCTTTGACCCCTAGTTCATTAGGGATATTTTGCATAACTTAACCACCCCTATCGATTGATACCATTTTATCCGGACTTTGCAATCTTACCATTCTTGCTATCAGAACGCGATTTTCATATGCATTATTTTTTTAAGTAAGAATTTAAGCTTTATCTCGAAAATAATTCTAATATAATTTTTCTGGCAGTAAATATCTTTTTCTATAAATATAACCGAATTTCCAAGTTTTTAAAGCAGAAATTTCTTGATTTATAAACACGAAAAATACTCACAAAACAGTAGAGCGATAAGAATTCCAAGTAAAAAAAAACAAGAAGAAGAATACGTTCAAATCGATATTTCTATCACCTGAAAGAATATGTTTTATCGAATCAGGAAATGTCTAAATCTATAAAACTTCTCTTATAAATTATGTCAAGAATTAAGAATTATAAAGTTGGAATAGTTTTAAACTTAAACAAATGCCTTAAAGCAATTTTGAAACATTCTTAAGATGCGCTAAAATTGAATTCTCATCAATTCCAGTTAGTATCGTTACTTCAATTATATCTTCAGTATATTTTCTGTCGTATAATATGGAACTACTACATGAATAAACAACACGTGTTAGTTTGTAATTACTACGAAATTAAATTTATGAGTAATTCGAGATACGTAAATTAAATTCTTGGCATCTGGAGAAACTCAAAACTTACCCATAACCTTTATCTTAATGTTCTTCTAGGAATTCATAAATTTAATAAAATTGGATAAAAATAATAATAATAATGATATTCCTTCTTGTAATTTTCATTATAATTATTTAGCTTAATGCTAATTAAATTGGACAGTAATATTAAAAAATAAAAAATGTCAACTGTGTAGTGTGTAGTGCAATTTTTGACCATCTGTTAAAACTGCAACTGGCAATTGTATTTTTTATATGTTAAATAAAGAAAATTGTTAACGAAAAATATGTAAAAAATATTAACATGCAATCTTTTTTGGTAAAATTGTCAACAAAAAAGGTATAGAAATTATCAACAGAGTAGATATAAAAATTGTTAACAAAGAAGGTAAGTTTATAGAAATTATCAACAGAGAAGGTATAAAAATTATCAACAGAGAAGGTATAAAAATTATTAAGAAAGAAGATATAGAAATTATCAACAGAGAAGGTATAAAAATTGTTAAGAAAGAAGATATAGAAATTATCAACAGAGAAGGTATAAAATTGTCAACACAGAAGGTATAGAAATTATCAACAAAGAAGGTATAGAAATTATCAACAGAGAAGGTATAGAAATTATCAACAGAGAAGATATAGAAATTATCAACAGAGAAGGTATAGAATTATCAACAGAAAGGTATAAAAATTATGAACAAAGAAGGTATACAAATTATCAACAAAGAAGGTATACAAATTATCAACAAAGAAGGTATAAAAACTGTTAACAAAGAAGGTATAAAATCATCAACAGAGAAAGTATAAAATTGTCAACACAGAAGGTATAGAAATTATCAACAGAAAGGTATAAAAATTATTAACAAAGAAGGTATACAAATTATCAACAAAGAAGGTATAAAAACTGTTAACAAAGAAGGTATAAAATTATCAACAGAGAAGGTATAAAATTGTCAACACAGAAGGTATAGAAATTGTCAACAAAGAAGGTATAGAAATTATCAACAGAGAAGGTATAAAAATTGTCAACAAAGAAGGTATAGAAATTATCAACAAAGAAGGTATAAAAATTGTTAACAAAGAAGATATAAAAATTATCAACAGAGAAGGTATAAAAATTGTTAACAGACGATCTTCATGGAAAACTGTTTTAAAAAGAAGCAAAGATGTTAACTGGGAATATGTTCAAAAAATTGTTAACAAACACGATGTAAAAATTGTCAACAGATAATCTTTTCAATAAAACTGTTAACAAACAAAAAAAAAATTGTAACACACGATCTTCGTGAAAAATTGTTTAAAAACAAGCAAAAAATGTTAACTAGCAATAGTTTTGAAAAAAAAATGTTAACAAAGATAATGTAAAGTTGTAAATAGGTAATTTTTATAACAAGATTGTTAACAAAAATACGTAAAAAATATTAACATGCAGTCTTTTTGACAAAATTGCTAATGAAAAAAGGTATAAAAAATATTTAACAGGCAATCTTCATGGAAAATTGTTTTAAAAAGAAACAAAGATGTTAACTGGCAATATTTTTGAAAAATTGTTAACAAACATCATGTAAAAATTGTCAACATGCGATCTTTTACAAAATTGATAATGAACAGGATATAAAAATTGTTAACGGATAAACTTTTTATCAAACCTGTTAACAAAAAAAAACATGGTTAACAGACGATCTTCGTCGAAAACTATTTTAAAAGAAGCAAAAAAAATGTTAACTAGTAATATTTTTGGAAAAATGTTAACAAAAAAAAAAAAAATGTAAAGTTGTAAATAAATAATTTTTCTAACAAAATTGTTAACAAAAAAATTATTAAGCAAATTGTTGGACAAAATTATTAACCAAAAAGATGTAAAAATTGTTAAGAAGAATCTTTGTGGAGAAAATTGTTAAAAACAAAGAAATAAAAAATGTTAATAAACAATCTGTTGAACAAAATTGTTAACAAGAAAAGATGCAAAAAATAATAACAGGTAAATCTTTTTGAGAAAATTGTTAATTAAAAAAAAGGATGTATAAAAATATCAACAAGAAATTTCTTGAACAAAACTGTTAATAAAAAAGGAAAGAGAAAAAATTAACTAGCAAACATTTTTACAACTAGAAAAAAAATTTTTTTAAGCACTTCTTTTAAGAATGTTAAAACTGTAAACGTGGGAGATGTTCGTATTATTAAATTCTTATCAACTGAATAAAAAAACAAACAATTTATATATATATATATTTAAAATAAAACAAATTTTTATCCTTAATCTTTACAGTGCCATTGATATCGATTCTGAATGACAAAAGACTAGAAAATTCTGGTATTTCTATAATAATTTAATGACAACAAAGGGAAAAGTCTCGAAGGATGAACTAATCAAGAGAAAATTCAGCTGGGAAATGACAAATTGTTGGTAGAGCTAAAGAGTTCTTTGATAAAGATTAATCAATAAAACTTATAATTAAAGATTCTTGCATGATTATTCTCGTGCTTTCTGTACTCTTCTCTGTTTAAACAGCTTACGTTAGAAATATTTGGATAACAGAATAAAAATAAAAAAATTGTTGAGGAAATAGAAATTCTAAATATAAATTATTCATTAATAAATTAATGTGATATTTGTTTAAATGAAAGAATTTCTATCTGTACAACTTTCGTCGACGACAAACTATGGAAGAAAAATTTAACAGTAAAAAAAAATGTTTTTATTAATAATACTTTCGATGATTTATGGAAGTGGAAATTTAATAAAAAAAAAAAGAAATTTTATGTGATAGTCGTATAAAGTAACTTCAATATTTTTTCGCTAGTGATATAGTTATTCGGTAAATTTAACTTATACCTAAAGTGTTGACTTTATCAATAAAATTACTGTAGATTTAGTAGCTTTCGTATTATACGAGATATAGTTTTCGAGAATGTTTAATAGACGAGCATCAAGCAACTGTTATATCATAAACAGTTATGAAAATATCGAGTTTATGTCCACCATCTCATAGCGAGAACACGTAGGAAGTTCAAAATTAACAGGAATATATCATGGTTAACAGGCAACAATCCTGTAAACTTTGAATGTTCTTCGATGTTTGATTCTGGAGATATGTACTGATAGATGGAGCGATAACATAAGTCTATTTTTTTTTTAAAGAAAAAATGCTTTATAAAACGTGATTTTGGGAAATGTTTTGAGAACTGAGAGATGCAAAATTTAAAAAAAAAATTAAAATTCATAAATTAAAAGTTATAATTAATCACTATAAGTGAAAAATCAAATTTTCTATAGAATTGTGAAAACTTTGACTGAATTATTGATTTCATCCATTCAATAATATAAAATTTTAATCCTAAATTTCCGAAAATTTTAGCATCGAGATCAAAGTTAAATGAGATTTTTTAAATTATTTTTCTTCTTTACCATCAATTATGAGTGAAAAAAAAAAACAAAAAAATCAGAACTATGTTTCAAGAATAAAAAGAAATCGTTGTAAAATTTTTTGTGAAAGTAATTTCAATATATTAAAGAGTAAAATCTATATAAAAGCAATTTTTTATATTTAAATCAATAAATTTTCTCTTCAAGATAATTTTCTCATAAAATTTGCGATCTGAACATTTATTTTTCCGCTTTATCTACACTTTTTATGTTATAGAAGAAAGTATAACTTATTATATAAAAATATTTTCTAATATTAAATATACATAATTATAAATGCATAAGTTATGGATGTAGAATGATGGTTACAAGTGACAAATTTACAATCAAGTAAATATTGTAAACTATAAACATTCAGTATAGAAAGTTCAATAATTACACAGATATATATAATTAGACTATTGTTAAAATTACGTTTGAGAGGAGATATTGTTAACAGAAGTGCTGGAACAACTCATAAGAGAAGTCTAAGAAAAAAGAATCAATGTTGCTGCAGAAAACATTTCTAGCAGATAAGACTTTCTGCTAGAGTAAAGACAATCTTTTACAGGAGAAGATGGAAGATAGAATGTCATTTGGGAAAGTGTTACTCTCGAAACATCCTTTATTTTCTTTCCTAATAGAAGAGAATCTGTGCAGAAAGTCTTTAACTCCAAGACAAACATCAGAGTAACTATCCAGACACGATTTGTTTCCTTTTGAATTTATTAATGCAAAATAATTTGAAAGAGTACTGAAAACAGCTAATTACGTTCTTTATATACATATATATATTCCTATACTGATAATTAACGAATAAATATTTAAGAGCACTTCATAAAATTTATATTAACACAGATTTATTCGTTTATAAACCTTCAGGGAGCAATAATGATTAGCTAGGTATGTTTATTTACATATTTAAATTACCTCAAACGAATGTGCAATTTAAGAATGTGCTTATAAATATTCTCTTCGTCAGTTTTCGGTTGGTTTATAACCGAAAATTGACTAACAGAAAATTCAGTTTGTTCGTATTTCCAGTTTTACGAAAGTAAGCTCAGTCATAAACAATCGAACAGAAAATTTATATAAAATAAATAAATAAATATACAATAATTGATTGGATTACTACTGTGAAATTTTGTTTATAAATTTCTTTTTTTTTCCTGTATGTATCCAAAACTAGATGCTGTTTAATAAATCGCAATAGCAGAAATTCAAACAGAAAATATTAGCTGTCACGCCAGTGACATTCTCTGAAAGGAAACAATTTCTTCCATAAGAGTCGTCATCAGGATCTCATCTAGACACGCAATATTGACAACAAGTCCTTTGGCTATTTGCACGAATAAGTCTGGTTCCATTATTAAGGTTCCTAAGATAAATATGGAATTTCATACTCGGAGAAAATTATATTTGTTTATGTTTTAATAGGGTTTATAAAAGTAATATAATATAGCCTACTAATTTACGCTTTTTACTCTTTTAGTTCTCTAAAATTTTTTTCTTTAGTTCTCTTTCACTTAAGAAATCTCTCTCTCTCTCTTTTTGGAATTTTCTTTCTATTTTTAATTCTCTTTCTCTTTAGTTTACTCTGAAGCTTTAAATAGTTTAAAGCGATAAAAAATACATAAATCCCGTATATTTTATTTTATATATGATTTTTTAACTTATTCACTTATTTTTTAATCAAGATAAAAAATATTTAAATGAATATTAAAGCCAAACAATTAAAAAAATTGCATTTAAACAGACACTTTCGCAGAATGATAATTTAAATGTCAAATAAAAGATATATTTATGTCCATAAAAAAAAAACTTCGAAACTCGGTTCATCATCGAATTTTTTTTTTTTTAATTTAAATTTTAATTAGTTGGTATAATTTTTCATTACTCCTTAATAAGGAATGTAGAAGTTCTTCATTAATAATCCGAATAATGACGTCATTCAATTAAGAATCCCATAAAGTTGGACGTGACGCGGGAATCAATTGACGTGGAGCCATATCTAGACACGTTATGTCATCTGGCTCCTTAATAACGACTGGATGACAGCGGATATTTGCTTCCGTCTTTTGCTAATCAAAATAATTCCGGGAAGCTTAGCGTGGTTTATTATGGAAGCAAAACACAATACAAGAGAATTGATCAGTGGCATGATGATATAATTAATTCTTTTTATATTGACTTCCAGGAAATCATCGATAAAAATCGCTCGCGGAAAACATTGCAACTATCGGGATGATATTAGGTACCAACTGCAAGCTTAATCTCATAATTATGTGAATGTTAAGCATATTTAAGTTATTTAATTTAAGAAAACTGTTTATAGCAAAAAATTAATTCGCTCCTTAAGAATGCTAAACCAATTATTAAGCATTTTTCTGATATTTATTACTTGAAAAAACTTCTGTTATGCAAGATTTAAACATTATTTTATTGCCAGAAAATTATGGTTTTATTTACTAATATTTCTATGCTATTCTTTATAAATAAATAGGAATTATTATATTTCTAAATAATAATTGGAAAGCAATTAACAAAGCCAGTATATGTTGGATGTGTAGAAGGTAAATATGGGAGAGGAAGGCCAATCAAAGAAAGAGTGGAAAGATCAAGTAAATGATTGAGGAAATATGGGTTTCAGAATGTTTACAAGAGGCTGACATTATGAAAAATGTATGAGTGTAGAAGCTGGTATGTAAAGACAGGGATGTATGGCGCCATCTGATTGGTGGCATTCGAGTATTTTTCCCCTTCTTCTTCTTTCTTTCCTTCCTTGAGTACTGCCCACTCTCTTACAAGAATACGGGCGTGATGTTGTTGTTTAAAATAATAATTAAATACTGTTAATTTGCAACATCACTATACTGTCTGTCACTCTATCTATCAGCTGTCTGTGTGTCTCTAATAATAACTTTCGAAATAATTAGAAGATTTTTCGCGAAATTCTCTCATTTTGAAAACTCGAAGTCGTATCGTTCGATTTATTAACTGCAGACATTCAAACTTCTGACATACTCTTTTTTAATACATCGAATTTCAGTATTTAGCAGAAAACTGAATCTTCAGATTGAAACCTCCGTGACATCAACTAACTCAACCTTCAACCACTTAAAAATGGCGTACGTTCAAATTTCGAAAGTTTATCTCTAATAACTTTGGAATTCCATGATTAATTTTTATGAAATCCTGCAGGATGTTCGAGTCATTAAGAATGACTTTGAATTAATCCTGCAGCTTTACTTATTTAAAAATAGTGGACATCGAAACTACCGAGATTTTCCCGTAATAACTATAAAACTGTTTTGATAGATTTTTATGACATTCAATGCAAATGTTACGCCATTGCAGGTGATTTTATGACATATACTTAATTTTTTATCTTTAATCATTCCAAAATAGAGGACATGTTTGGAAATTAGTAGGTTATTTCTCTCCAGAACCGCTTTGTTCAAAGTTCTCCAATTCCTGCAATTATCAAACATTTATCCGTAATTATCGTAATTAAATGTTTATTAACAACTTTTCTAAGTTGTTCACAAGTTACGCAGCAATTAACAACATAAATGATAATTAAATTTGAATGAAAGAATCAAATTTTAATATTTGTTGTTATCGATTGTTTTCACCCTTATGTTTGCACGAATTGCGATGTTGCAGATCCTTGTTTTTTGTTTTTAATAGTGCATCACGAAATTCAATTCAGTTCATCTCAAAATTAATAAATAAATAGTCGTGAAACAACATAAAAAATTAGTTAATCGCTATAATAAGTAGAGTAACAAACAAAACTCCTATAATTCCATTATAAAAAGGCAATAAACTTAATTATCTTCATTTTACTTCGCTCACATTTTAAGAAGAATATGGCTTTCAAATAAAACCACACCGTTGAAAACTTAATTTAATAGAAAAAAACAGATAAAAATAAAACTTTAATAACAAAAACATTTATCTTTAAGGTTATAAGTATCATTTATATAAAACAGCAATATATTTAAATTACCGAATTGTTTTTCTTTGTAAATTAATCTTGTAAGAGAGAGAGAGAGAGAGAAAGAAATTCGAAAAATTTAATTTTAGAACCTTATTTTTTTCTTCCCCTTGTTTAATTGCAGATTTTAGTAGAATGCCGAATTTAATCATATATGTTTTACAATTTCTTAACTAGTAATTATGCCAGTTAAGAATTCAAATAAAATTCTTTAAAATTAGAATTTTCGGAAACACGATGCTAACTTTAATTCTTCTCCGTATTTAAATTTGTTTTTAAATAATCTCACTATTAAAGTTTTAAAATTAAAAAAAAAAGAAACACGAGGTTATGTTTACCTTATATCTTACCGATATTTTTTTCCCCTGTAGTATATAACGCATAAAAATCGGTTTAAAGATGATTGATTGATGCTGAACTGACTAAAGAACGATCGTTAATAACACAATTAAGCAAGGAAGAGATGCTTCGATTAACGTTTCCGATCAATTATCTGCTTAATGAATAGAGAATATGATAAAGTAAACCGTCTTATCCGTCTACTCTTCATGCAATAACATTTTCATACATAAGAGGTTAATCACATTAAAGAGAGGTAGAAAATTAACCGATTGATACGTTACATTTCTGAATAAGCATATAAACCGAAGCTCTAGGTTTTATAAATTTATCGCATGAATCTGTACATATTATATCGTTAATCAGTTTCTATTTATGCAATTCGTCTTTCGATATTTATCGATATATCGATATCGCCATCTGTTAAATCGATATATATCGATATATCGATATCCGCATTATTTACTTATTTCAATGTCTATATTTAAAATTTATTTTTACCCCGTTTATAGGCTATAAAAATAGAAAAAAATAATAATAAATTTTATAAATTAAACGTGGTAATTGTAGCGATCACTTGATTTATAATTCATAAAACAAATAAATTTGCGGAAAATAATTAACATTAAAACGTGTGCTGCGCCTGTTTGCTGGGCCTTAATTCTGAAGTTTTGGAGAAGTAAAAAAAACAATTTTTTTTTATCTTTCATATTCAGTAATATAATTTATCTTGCAGAAGTAAATAATATCGATTTTGCACTAAGAAAACTGAATAATGGCTTTAGGAAAAGCAGTCTGATTTATCTAATTCTCCTAATGCTCGATGTCATTCTGCATTTATCAAGTGATAACGAAAATAGCAGGAACTGTCTTTAAGACTATATCCGAATTTATCAGGTTACACAAAGATTAGAAAAGAAAGAGGTGTTAGATCTTACATTTGGAATTAAATTCAAACAGATTTGTTAATTAGATAATTCAATTGAAATGCAAGATCCAAACCAAGAGAAGTAATCTACTGTTCTAAGCGCGTTAGCAGTTAATAATGTTATCTTTAAGCAATTCTAACATCTCAATGTTGTTAACAAATATCAAATCATCACCAATTTTTGAAACATTTTCTTTAAGTTAATTTTAGAGATTAAATCTGATTAACAAACTAGTTTTAAACTCGAATGATTGTAAGATATATTTTAGAATCTGCAATATATGGAATAATTAAATCAATATCTTTCTATTAAAATAATTTTGAAAATATTAATTAATGATAAAAATATAGTTTTAACTGATTCTAGAAAAATACTCAATTTTGAACTGATAATATATTCTAAATCAATTACGATGAAAATTATTAAATTTCGATTTTTATCGATATATCAGAATCGTATTTGCTAAATCGATTTTATCGATATTTCTCTCCTCTATATTGATTTATTTATTTCAATAGATGTATTGTATATGTTTTAAATTTATTTTTAACCTTTTATAGGCTATAGAAAAGAGATGGGAGAGAACTAAATTTTTTAAATGAAACGTGATAAATTGTGAAAATCACTAGATTTATATTGACCAGACATTCGAACGTTATTAAGATCGTAAATTTTTCGGAATAGAAGTCCTTTATTTAACATTTAAAATAATTTATGATATATTTAAACTCATTTATGTTAATGTTTCTATATATAAAAAAATCTTTAAAAATATTATAATACAGTAGAATCCCATTTATACGTTTCTCA
Organism: Androctonus mauritanicus; assembly: GCA_011317285.2. Classification (NCBI taxonomy): domain Eukaryota; kingdom Metazoa; phylum Arthropoda; class Arachnida; order Scorpiones; family Buthidae; genus Androctonus; species Androctonus mauritanicus. The sequence goes on from WUQG02043180.1 coordinate 10,215, forward strand.
CTTCTACGTTTTTTGTACTTGTACATTGTGTTTTATATACTCTTTCGATTTTGCATGTAAAATCAGCCCACTCGCTTGTTTTCCATTTATACGTTTTCCCATTTGTACGCTATTATTTTTATTCCCCAGAGTCGTTTCGTCGCACTTATATATAAAATCCAAGAAATCTTTACCAAACTTTTTGACAAAGAAACAATTTGTTATACTGTACACTACATTATCTTACGAAATAGAAAGTAGAATGAATACAAAGGTAAAACCAGAACCAAAACTTATCCCACCAGTCTTTCTACCGACATTATGTAACGCTGTGTTACACTAGAAGTAAAACAACGTTACATATGATCAAAAAAACATTAGTGGTGACAAG
>WUQG02043191.1:0-29442 GCA_011317285.2 Androctonus mauritanicus
ATATCAATTCAGTTAATATCTAAATATGTATTGCTATTAAGGAAAATGCAAATTATTATAGTAGATATATTTATTTTTGCTTTGTTTTGCAAAAATAAATATATCGACGATAAATATATGCAAAAATTCGATATATGCAAAAATAAATATTATGTTTAAATGAATATTTATAAACTTCTGGTCATATTTATGCACAGAAGGAATAAAAATTTAATAAATAAATTGATTAATAATTCAGCTATATTTTAATGCCAATGCATCTAGTAATTATAAACGAAATCGATGAGTAACTTGAATAGTTTTTGAACGAAGGAAATCTCACGAAAAATCGAACTTTTAAGGACTTTTCTCTGAGGATCGTTTCAAGTATTTTCAAAAGTTTTCTTCTAATTTCTTTAAATCCAATTCGATATAATATTGAATTCCGATCTGTTAATCTTGTCAATACCAATCTTTTACCTTCTTATCTAACTATTCACTTATAAAATAACTTTCTATTAGATAATAATATCAAATACTGCTTTTTTCAATGACTATCGTCTGTCAGTATAACATATTTTTCATTTCCGTCGACCACCAATCAATTAATCTTTTTTCTTTTATTCCAAAAATACATAAATCTTCTTCACAATATTTCAAAATCTGTATGAATTACAACACTAGAGATAAAAAAAAAAATCCATTTTTAGACAATTTATCATTTTGATTGAAAATTTTAAATTTATATTTTGACAATTCTTTAAAATCTACTCTCCTTTATATTCGTCCTTTAAACAAACAATTAATTTTTTTGTTAGCTCACTATATGCAGTAGGAATAGAAAGCAGTAAATCCAAAATATTTAAATAAAATAATAGTAAATTATGATATAAATTGTTATCATAGAACTCAATCAATGTAAATGTCTCGTTTATTTGTATCTTCCATAAAAAAGAAGCGAAAAACATAAACTCTATTTTAGATAACTATATTAACTACATTAAATAGAATTTTTTTAATAATTTGAAATAAAATTTCACAGAATGTAAAATAGATAATATTTAAGCAACAAATTTTCGTTTACTATATTCTATTCTTTGATGATTTAATAGGTTACTACAGTTTAAGAAGGAGATTGGACAAAACTAGGAATATTATGTAGGGGAGAGTTGCCTACTGCGTACCTTAAATCGTGCCTGATAGCTATTTCGTTACATACCGGCTGTATGTAACAAAGTATCTATCAGATACGATTTAGATGACCAGTACACAATAGGTAACTCTCCCATATGATTGATTTTTTATAAATTGAGTAACTGGAATCGAAAACTTTTAATATTGTATAATAATTCTAAGAAAAATCAATAATATTATTGATTACAATATTTATTAATTTTAAAAATTCGATGAAAAAATGAAAAAATTAACTACGCAACTAGATAATAGAAGAAATAATTATACTATATTCTTCTGTGAATATATTTTAGAAGGCAGTCTTTTGAATATCGCATAATATGATGTTTTGAATTACTGTATAAATGATATTTCTAAAAAGGCAATATTGATAAGGCATAAGTAGAAAAATTTTGGAATATTAAAAACAAATTTTGATTTTCGTAACTTTACAGTAAATATAAAACTTCTCTATTATCATTGTTATTTAAAATAGAGTTTATTTTCCTCTTTTTATGAACGATACAGATAGAGAGACATTTATATTGGTTAAGCTATTGATTTATATTACAATGCTGAATACCTACAGTAGCTATATATATGGTAGAGAGAAAAATTCGAATCCACTATAGATAAACCAACACCCATAATAGAGGTCCATTGAAGAATAGAAGGACCGAGAACAATGGTCTCTGCTCTTATACTCTGAAAGCCTGAAGGCATGGAATTTGAATCAACCCCGAATCCTATAGATGAAAAATTTTATAGGTTTATAGCAGATCAGGCTGATTTGAAGTTTAGGTGTTTACTAATAATGTTTGAAGATATATTAGTACTATATTATACTAAAGAAAGAATTAAGCATCTTATCTTTATATGTGTTATATGTGGGCTCGAATTAGTTAACATTAGATGTGATTTAACGGTTAAGCAGAGATATTATGTCAGGATTTCTGACACAAAATGTTATTTTTTACCATATCCACACCAAATGCGTATTTTTAGAATTAATGTTCGGAAAATTTTAATAGCCTCCGTATGTGGCATCCAAAGTTCATAACGATGTTAAGTTCGTAAGAGTAAGGATAACAATATTTATTAACATATAAAAATAAAATATTTATTAAATAAGAAGATTAATATACAATAATATAAGTTATTCGATATTATACATAAGTATATTATAAAAATGAGAATAGAAATATCATAACATTAGCAATTGCAACCGAATGAACAAATCAATGAAACAATCCTAACAAAAACTTCCTAACCTTTAATATGGAAGATTATACGGAGCATAAACAATACCTTTGAGAGAGCGTATTTAATTTTTGTTATCTTCTTAATTTTTCTTGTTTTCTTCTCACATTATTCTTTTAAAGACTAAATAAAATAATTGCAACGATAAAGAGAACATGTATAAACAGAACCATGGCGCGCACACACACACACACACATAAGCTGCCGAAATCGGACTAGCTCTGATTTTCTGAAGCATCGTCCGTCTCTGCCTTTTCTATGCTTCCACCAATCTCATAAGGTAGAGGAAGATCCCAATCGGTCCTCAAACCTCATTCGCTCAATCTGATATTTTCTTTTAATTGGGATTGGAAGCAGAAATTATCAATTTTCATATTTATGGTTCCGTTTATTGGAGACCTCGTTGATTTTATCTCTTCTCCTCTCCGATATATGAAACTTATTTCATCTTCAAGATATTATTTATGGAGGTGTTTAAATAAATTATACATTTCAATACCGAAGGCTATTTGAAAAACTAAATATAAAATCTATTCTTTTCATTAATTTTTCTAGCTAGTTTAAGTATTAAATATTCAAATATATATATTTTAATAAGATAGGAAAAATTTATTTATGTAATAATACGAACAGATTTTGATAAGCTTTACTATTATAAATTATTAAATTAATTTTTTGACCTATATCTTCTTAGCTTAAAATGATTAGAGTAATTTATCGTTCAAGTGCGATAGTTGGTTTTATTGCTCCGTTCAGTTCCTATTGTTTATACATAATATATACTTGTAAATTGAGGCTAGTCAGATAAATCTGCGAGAAAAAAAAGAGGGAGGAAAGTGGAATCGAATCTCACATTTATACTGTTAAGTTTTGAGAATTTTGATTTAAATATATGCAATAAAATTTTTTATTAATTGATAAATCTATACATCTAAATTAAAACTTAATTTAATTCATGAACCATATATGGTATATTAATATATATACATTATATGTTTCATAAACCTCATTTAGTAAGTAATGAATAAATAAAAATACTGTATTGTTTAATTGAAAAGATGTCTTTGTAATTTATGATAGAATTATAACTATTTATCGTCAATTATCAGTGATATTTATGCATATTATATGCTTTATAACGTTCTTCATTTTATATTAATTAATTATGTCTGATATTTAAGAAATGTTTGCTTAAACAAATTTAGACCTCCACTATAATCATCTTTACAATAATTGCAGGCATCTCATATATTTTGATTAGATATGTCTATTTGGAGCTTCCCGTAATGATTAAGACAAAAATCAAACCATGAATTTCTTGCATCAAAATAATAAAAATGTTCTTATAAACATAGTCCGAAAATGTCGCATTTAATAAAAATATGCACATTTATAGTAGTGCTTTTCAAAGATTTTAAAGGAATATTTAATTAATCAAATAAATTTAAAAAATAAAATTGATATCATAATTTAAGATGGAAAAACATAAGAAAATATCAAATTATATTTTCAATTTTTTAAAATTTATTTTAGTAATTAAACATACGCTTTCTTTATGATCTTTGAAAAAGCACTACTATAAAATGTACATATTTCTCTTAAATACAGCTTTTTGGGGCCTATGTTTATGAAAATTTTTTCATTATTTTGATGTAAAAACTTTATAGTTTGATTTTTCCTAACCATTATTGGATATCCTATATATGATATATACAGTAACTAATGCATATTATATAAATAGTAATATATATATATATATACAGTATACATATATATACAGTACTATATTTACAACATATGTATATGTTGTAACTTTCATTGTTGTAGATTAAAATTAAAATTAATATCGTCCAAATTTTAATTTAGTTCAGAATTAAGTTCTCGGTAAATTTTAATTTAATTTAACTTTCTTTAATACATGTAAAAATATTATAAACGCGTAATAAAATTTTTATATTTTGCGAAACATTGTCTAATTTTTTATATACATTTCATAATGTGTATTTTAGAAATACGTTGACATAAAATTTCTTGTCAGCTGTCAAGTATATCTTGATTATTACAAAATCAGTTTGTTTGAATTCGATAATCTGATATCTTAGACATCAAAATCTATTTCTTGATGTCACCAGATATCAAATTGTCAACAGTTATTAAAATATTTTTTATGTGGATGAAAAGTATATATTTTAAAAAATCTATTCTTAAAAAATGAAATATTGAAAGTTTTATTATTATATTATTTATTTATTATTAACAATGAAATATTTTCAAAATAAAATAGAATGACATTAATTTGAATAATATCTGTGGCTGTTTAAAATATGTTAATCACATATTTCACTGAAATATTGACCAATTTGCTTATGGTATAAGAAAATAATAAAAATATTCTATTATTTAGTTAATACAACTTTCATAAATTGCATTTCATAATTTCAATGAAATATAGATATGATTTTCTATTGAATTCCTTTAAATGAGAGGAATTATCCATTTAATACAGACTATTCTGTTCAGTTTGTTTAATAGTAAACACATTAAACTTCATAAAAGTCAGGCATTTTCATTCATATTTTTAAGGCATTGCCTAATAAATAGTTTTTATTCCATCTTTTAGTTTTTGTAGAAAGAATTTCTATAAAAAATTAAAAGATTCTTTGTTTTATAAATCCAATGAAATATGCGGCTAACTGAAAGGAAAGTGATTATAAATCTTTTGGACATAACGTCTTATATTGATATACAAATTATTGTAGTTTATAATTTCATTCATAGCTTTTATAATTGAGTCGATGAGTTGAATCAACTTCTCTCAATTTTTAAGTCTTGGTCTAATTGAATACGTTTTATTTGATCACAGAAAAAGCTTCATCAGTTAGATTGAATTACATTAGAGTTCAAATAAAAATTCATGATCAATTTCCTTCATTCTCAAAAATTCGATCAGAATTAGCAAATAGTGAAATTTAGCCTAATTATAAAATATTTAATTTAATCCACATACACAGTATATGTATTAAATATTTAATGCTCTAATAACCAATCTATTTTTGTTATAATTATGAAATGTTTTTCTTAATTAATGAAAAGTTTATCTTAATTTTTAAAATCTTTCTACTGGATTTTAATACGTTTAAATGCAAATTTTTAAAACGTTTTCATTAAATGGCAAAGGAATTCGCTAATTTTGAAAAGATTTCACTGTTTAGTACAACCATTTCGCTGTTTTTAAAACTTTTTCACTAAGTTATGAAATGTTTTTACTTATTCAAGAAAAATTTTCGCTAAATAGTCAGAATGATTGTTAAGTCACTTCAATTGTTCGATTAAAATGAATGTTTTTCTTCACATAATGTGTTCACTGGAGTTATGTTATATCACGAGATTTTATCAGTAAATTCAGCAATAATCATCTCTTAAACTATATTTCTAAATTTAATTTGATTATAAACATATGAAGTCCGTTTAAAATCTAACTAAACTCATCTTTTTATTGTATTCCTTCCCATAAAAGCTATTGCTGAAAAGCATTTTAATTGTTTCTATTTAAAAAAAAAATTTAAAGTTTATATACAATCATAGACAATTTGAAAATATCAAGGGATATTTAAAAAAAAATTTTTTTGAAAGTTATTTAAATAGCATAAAGCTTTTGAAGTATTAATAAATTTATAGGCATTTCATTAATTTGTAACTAATATTTTTACAAATAATTCAATCTGTTGATATTTTGAGTAGATAATAGAAGACTTACTCATACTTAAAAATTAATCGAGTTTCCTAATTCATTATTCTCTTTAACAATATTATAAAAGTTAAAATGGTTTAACTAAGAACAAAAAGAAAAATAAAGCAAAAAATCTGAAAATGAAAATTTATTATTCTGACATTGATATCGCCGAATAAAAATTCAAAATCAATATAGTTTCCTCTTGGGTTAATACAGACTAATTTACTTAATTTACAGATAAATTTATTTTTTTATTAATTTACAGATTAGTTTATTTTTCTCTTGGGTTTGAACAGATTTATGCGTTGGAATAATGGAATTTATATGAACTACATAATTTCTTTATGAAGGCAGTTTCATTATAAATGAAGATAATTAAATACCTAAATTTAATTCAAACTAATTGAATGAATAACTTCAAAATATAAAAGTTTCAGTATACAGTACAGTGTCGTTTATCTGAATTAATTGAGACCAAGGTTGTTAGGTTAATAAAATAGTTCGGAAAATCAAACAAACACGATGTCCAGTTTATACAAAAATAGTGTAATTAGGTCTATAATTAAATTATTGTACACAATGTTATTGTTACTGTATTTTAAAGTATGGACTTTTATAAAAAATAATTAATTTAGAGAAGATTTGTAAATATTAATAAAAATATCTACACATTAACTAAAACCAGTATCTGATTTTAATTCCTATCATGACAAATTATAGACTACTGTTTGTATTGGATATATCTTCAGACAAATAATCAGAAAAGATAATTAAGCATCATAAATAATATTTCAGTATAACAATCGATATATTAAAAGCAAAACTGTAATTTTTTTGGCGTCAGTGATTTGGATAAATGATGTTCTTCTATATAACATATAGAAGAACATCATTTATCCAAATCACTCTTGTGTTCTTGTGTTCCTTTAGTTCGAAGAGGATCTGAGAAAAATAGTAGGAAGTGATGAGATTATTGGCAGGCTTATGATGAGTTGAATCAATACATAATTGAGTGAAGAAGAGTGTTTTGTGTATGATCAAGATAAGAAACGTGAAGATGACAATTTATCCTGCATCATGCAAAGTAGAATTGAAGGAAAAAATGGGGTAGCAAAACACCTACTTAAAGCTAGCGCATCTGTCGACCTAATATCTGAAACCACTGATCTTTCTACTGAAGAAATCGAAGAACTAAACTAAAAAACCCCGAGAATAAAATTCTCCTTTACACACTAACCTGAACATTTTAAATTCTGAGTAAATTTGATACAAGTTTTTGAAAGATGACAAAATTATTCATGTTTTCAGTCATTTTATTTAATCACTGAAGGGGAAATAGCTTGATGATAAAAATTTTTATTGTTCATAAAATTTTCTTACAAATATTATCACACTCGTTAAATTTATCAAAGTTATATTTAAGTTATATAGCTGACGGCAAAATTATTACGCACAAATTGGTCTCTTCTAACTAGAGAAATGAAATAAGCAAACTCTATATTCCGAATAATTAAATAATTATTAATTTATTCCAAATCTTCGTACAAATTCAATTATTTAAGTTGCTGCTGTTTAAATCATTTTGATAACGTTTTCTTTGTAGCAATCACACTATTAAGTTTTATTTAAAATAAAATTATTTTTATAGAAGTTATTATAAATTATAATATTAAATATTAATATTTCTTCATTAAAAAATTATATATTTATTAAAACTCATTCTATTGTATTTTTAAATATTCTCACCTTATTAATTAATAAAATAATGGGTTATTTTTTAACAAATAAAGCAACATGTAAAAAACATAAGAATTCAAAATTTGTTCAAGTTTAATTATTGCCTAAGAAAGATTAAGTACGAAATACTATTATGATTTAGGTTAATAATTTTAAGGTGGATCGTAAGGTGCCAAAACTTGATATAACGGGATATACGAGATCATTATTGGAATAAAATAATTCTGGGATTGGTGACAGGATCTGAAAGATGACGCACTTGTCGAGCTGACATGACAACATGTAGTGATGTCATTGCAACATAAGAAGGAATTACACAAAAGAGCATCGCTGTATGATGTCATTACGACATAACTGTTGATGTGATTATTCATATATACAGTACAAACTGGTCCAGCGATCTTACTAATTAAAAAACATTATGGTAGAAAATTTTAAATTATTAAAATTAGAAAATGGGAATAAAGAAATATCAAAATTTTTAGATTAAAACATAATAAAAACTGTATTTTCTATAATAGAATATACATAAAAATAACGCTTTATTTTTCTGTTTAAATAGAATGTGTTAAGACCCTCTAAGATTGATGCAATTTTAAAATTAATAGAAGTTAGGAGAGAATTTTGTTTAACCAATAATTTTATAAAATGAAAAATGCAATACTGTATAAATAAATAAAAAATAAAAATATTTAAAAAATTAAATAAAAAATAATTAAAATAAAAAAATATTTAGATTCATATTTTTATAACATAATTTTTGATATATATATATAAATTTATTTTTATGTTTATAATTTCCTGAATTTAATTAATTTTTTCTGAAAGATTCAAACAAAATTAATTTTTTATATATAATCGATTTATAAATGTTATTCTTACTTTTATTTTATAATAAATTTATAAAATACTTTATTAAAATAAATTTAATAGCTGTAGGCATAAAATAATGAGTTTTGGGAAAATATTTTTATTCAAGATTTTTATGAAATTCAATAAAAAATAATGATTTTTTCATGACTTATGACTAAAGAATTTTAAATCTAATACTTTACTCTCAATAAAGGAGAAAAAGATAATTATAAAAAGAAGACTCAAAATTTTCTTAATCTAATAACTTTAATCTCTAATAAATTATTTTTCAACTTAACATTGCATTTCATGAAATTCTTTATTAAATTTCTAATAGTGTTATACAGAATCAGGATAAATTCGAAAATAAAAATATAAATATGCGTTTTTTTATAGAAATAATATTAAAAAATACTAAAATATTGGATATAATAATGGAAATATTAAAATAAATAATTTAAAGTTAACACCCAACTTATATTTTAGTTCTATATTAAGTAAATTATAAAGCTTTCATAAATTCTAAAAAATAAAATTGAATTTTTTTTCCTCTTAACCTATTCAAGAGACTAGATAGATTTATTTATGATCCTTTCATTCAATTATAGATTTTTAAAGGAAAAATAAAATACATTTTATATTTTAATATATAGTATACTAGATTTTTTTTTAGTATGTGGTTTAGATTTTATTTTAGCTTAATATATTATTACTGAATATATAATCTAATATGGATATTTATCTGTATTATATTCTCGATATAGTCTAGAATTATGTTTATCATGATTACTACTTATATTTAGCGTTTATTATTAAGAAACTGTTTATTCTTAAAATGACTTATTTGACAGTTAAGTAATTTTAAGAATAAGCAGATTTCTATTTTATATCATGAGATATAGAAAAGAATTATAAGCAGAAAATTAAATTAGTCTCTGAAAATAATAATTTTCAGAATAAACAGATGGCGTAGTTTCTTAATAATAAATCAAATAAAAAATATTAGAATATAAATATTGCAGAGATTTTAATAAACATAATTTAATACTCTATGTTAACTTATCTTAATATCTTTATTTTTTATTACGAAAACTTCTAAAATGTATTAAATGATAAAGCGATTAATTTATAATACATTATTGAGTTTTAATAATTATAAATTTTCTTTCTTTAGTCTTATTTAAGCGCATCTGAATGATTTCTATTTTATTGTTGTTTTTCCTCCTAACGTGATTTTGTCAACAACGATTATTTTTATGTTATAAAATATTTTAACATAATTTTTATTGATTACTGATTCATGCTATTTCTTCTATTATTTCTTGATTTAATTCTATAATACAAATCAAAAGAGATACTTTTAATTTTTAATATATTAATCATTTCCAACGAAGCATTTATTTCTTCGATTTTCACTTCTATAGGTTATATTTTTATCGTGGATGTTTATTTTAGTTGTTTATGTTTTATGCTTTTATTAAATAATTTATTTCTTATTTATAAGTTGTAAGAACAAACAGATAAATTTGGATTTTTCATTTTGCTATAAGAGCAAAATTTAGCATTATCGCGTTTATAAAAGTAGACAGAATTTTGTCATTAAATTACTATTAGAATAAGCAAAATATTAGATTTGTAATGTTTCTAATGATGACGATTATTTAATGAACAGATACAAGATTAAACTATGAACCACTGTATTTCAAAAGAATCTTTATTTCGATGTAGAAATTCCAAAATTGGTTTTCGGATTTAAGCCCTTCATCAGTTATCAACATATCCTATAATGTACAGAAATTAGCACTTTAATCAATAAACTTAAAAATTTTTATATGACATGTATTTTAGGAAATACTGTATTTTTAGTATTCAAATCTGTCTCAAAGATAATGAAAAGTAATAATTTAAAATAATAAACAGGTGTTTCACAAATTAAAAGCTGTTTTTTTGTAACTGTTGATATTGAATTTTCATGTAAAAAGGATAGAAGGAAAATATTATAATGTATAATCTATATGACACAATGAAGTCAATAATTCATCGTCATTGATGAAGAGCTATTTATGAATACATTTAGAAAATAATTTATCTTAGATTGATCAGTAAAAATACTAAATTTTGTCTATACTCACAAAATAGTATTTTAATTTATTGTTCTTTCATTATTAATAAATTCTCTATGTTGTAAAAAATTCCGTCTATAATAGTTTCTCTGTTTATGCAATACTATTATTTTATTATTTATTATATTAAATTAATTTATATTATATTATATTAATTTATTATTTATTATATTTTATTATTATAATTATTTTGTATATCATTTACATGCATATACATATAAATTTATATGTAAATATAGAAATCTACAAAAAATAAATAAATTCATTATTAAAATTAGTAACAATATCAAAATATTCAAAACTTGATAATTCTTTTTTTTTTTATTTTTCACATTTAAAGTCTAGCAAATCAATCATAAAAATTTAAAATTGTGATTTTTTTAACTTAATAATAAGTGTTATTTAATGCATCAGAATTCTTTGATGTTTTATAAATGAAATAACTAACTATAACGAAGCATCACATCTGAAATCATCCAAAATTATGCAGATTGTACATAACTTATTATTATTTATGACTAAGACTTAATCAATTTTAAACAGTAAAATAACTTTCAAAAATAATAATTATTTAACTTTCAATAAGAAATTTATAAATTTTTGGAATGATAAAACTTTATGCTTTTAAGTGAAAATTAAATAAAATGAAGAGATAAACTGTATTTAAATTGATAAATTTCTAGTTTCACAAATGAAAACAGTTCTTAAGACATCCTCGAAAAAATTCATTAAAATGACTAAAAATTTACAGTGTAGAAGATAAAAAAATAAAAAAAAATAAAATTCAATTATTAGGGTAAAACATTTTCTTATCAAATAGTGATGTTCCAACAAATTTAATCTTAATTAAATTTATTATTAATTGAACAGAAGACTTTCTTCAGATAGAAATGCAATCCTTATTAAGATTATTTATCACAAAATTTAATATGTGATTATTTGCTCATTTAAATATAGTTACCAGTTAGTTTTCAATTTAAAAAAATAATTATATGAATAAAAACATTAATAATTTGTTATTCGAAATATTATATATGATTTTCTTTACCAAAAATAAATCTAAAAAGCATGAATTCTAACAATCTACGAAACAAAAATGATCATTAATTAGAAATGACTTTTTAAGAGACGGAAGGAAAGATAAAGAGCAGAAACGTTTTTGCTTTCTTAATTGACTTTTAGAAAATCTCTTACTCATCAAAATATATTTTGTTAGTTCATTATTTTTCTTAAAAGATTCTATTTTTCAAGTTGTTATTCAGTTGTACACCTATTGATTATTATAATATCTTTTCTATAGTTTAAATCCTATAAACATATTTCAGAACATTTTTTTAATTATTTAAAAATCAACAAAAATAATGTTTTACATTTACGACAGTGAAAGTTAAAATGTAAACCGACTGTTTGGCATTAGAAAATGTCTGACAAAAATTTTATGCGTCTTAATTTCTGTCGAAAGCAACGTTTCATAAAATTTATTTTTTTATGTTTCTTACTTATATTTATTAGATAACTGTTTTTCTATCTGTTATACATATGAATATTTAATATATCATGCTAAATTTTATATGATGGTTCCAGAAATAAGAGAAAAAATTATTTTTTTGTTTCAGCTCCCAGAAAAACTTACATTAAGAGAAGAGATAAATCTACTAAACATTTTTCTAATATGAAATATATAAAATGCAAAATATTTGAAATCATCAAATCCATTTAAATATTAAATGAAGTCACAGATACTTTTTAATGATTAATAAAGTAGTTTTTTTAAAACCTCAGATATATTTTAATATATAAATAATTTAATTTCAAAAAATAAAATAATTTTAAGATTGCACTGTATGATAAAATAGCCTATGCGAATCATTAAACTGATATTAATTAAAATTAATTAAATATCAAGTTACTAATTAAAATTAATAGAACGAGTGTATAGAAATTTGATAACTATGCTTTATTAGTAGAAATCCATAAAAATAAAAATTTATTAGAAATGTGCTGCATTGTAGAAATTTGAATTTATTTCCCATCTTGTTATAGGTCATCAAGCATAATACTATAGCATACTAATCAAAATAAAATGTATGCAGTGTTTTATGTTAAAACAAATTCGAAAAATAAATTTTTAATATTCAAGTGGCTTTTAGAAATTTTGTGATTATCAAAACATTTTGTTCGTTATTTTTTTATCATTAGTTCATTAGTTTATACACATTAAATGCCGACATTTTCTAAAGATCAATAAACATTACGACACTTAATTCTATTATGCTTATTCATTACATTTTCTTCATCTTCTTCGAGTCCATCAGGATTGAAAATTAACCAAGCGAACCACCTCCAAATGTAAAAAACACAAAAATAAAAAATAAAAAAGTAACACACAAAAATTTCAAAATTTAGAATAAAGCCATTAAGTTAAAACTTTTATTTTATAATTGATAAAAGATCTGATGACAAAGACATTATTTGATTTATGAAGTCTGTACCGGTTTATATAAAAAAGTATCTAGTTCTTAAATAACGTTTTGGAACGTTTAGAGGTAATGTATAATTTTTGCTTCTTTGTTAGTCTATTTATTTATTAATTTATTTTAATTATAAATGATAAGAAAAAATAAATTATTAAATTAAATGTTAATATAATATCAATTATTTCACATATAAAAATAATTAAGGAATGATAAAAAATAAAAATCATTCACATAATTACATTAAAAAATATTATACTACATTAATGTTATTCCTATTACCATTATAAAGTTGCATCTAATCGAATTTATAAAATCCATCATCACCTATTGGAAAGAATTTTTCGATTCATTAGAATTTGTGGAATTAGCAAATTCATGTTTCAAGATCTGTAATATTTCAGGTATCATACTCATATCGTCTCTTAATAAACTGTATAATATGGCAATTTCACAAATCAACAGATTTATATATATAGATCTGTTGATTGGTGATTGGTGAAATTGCGATATTATACAGTTGGTATCTGGTGATTGGTGGTTGATTGGTGAAATTGCGATATTATACAGTTTATTAGTGACGATATTCAATATATTACAACTGCACCAACTACCAGAATAATATTAGCTAGTTATTATGGAACATTAATGTGAAATCATATACTGTTTCATAATAAGTTTCCTTTAGGTTACGTTCTATAAATCAAATATATTGTACAGACACTTTTCGTTAATAATAATAACATCAGTGATAGAAATTTAGTAAATATCAGATCTTTTATTACCTTCAATCAAAGGTTTATCATTAAATATCAGAGTAAACCTTATTTGTGATTCTCTCAACGAATTTTGATTTTTTTATAATTGACTTACAAATTCTATATATATAATATATATATCAATTTAATTTTTTAATTTTGTAAATAGTATATTTATTCTATAAGTGTATATATATATATATAGGCTTATATCAATTTCGCTTTGTATCTTCTATCCTATTATTTTTTATAGTTTTGAAATTTATTTTTGATTTTCTTAGAATATTGGGTTGAGAGTTGATTCAAGATTCTATGCGATGGTTTAGCCCTTGTTCTTTATCTTATGATATTACCATAAAAAAATGGGTCGTTACGTTTTTGAAAAATGCATAAAGTACAACTAATTTATAGTTTATAATTATGTGAATTGTTGCTGATAATATATTTGGTCTATAGCAGTGGTGTTCGACCTTTTTTTGTTACCCGAGCTACTTTTCTATACTAATTTATTCGGCGATCTACTCTTTCATATAGATCACATTCCCCCAACCCAAGGAGCTTGCCCCAACCTTATATTTAGTTACGTACAGCTATGCAATTAAATGCGCTCACTCATTTCGGAGGGCCCACTTTCCCAGCCCTAAAAACTTTAAAGAAATTAAAACTTTATTTATGTATTTAAAAATGTATTTATCACTTTTAATTACTTCAATTCAACAAAAAGAACAAATATATTGGAATAAAATATTTATTTCTAAATTTTGGAAAACCAAAGTTAGAAAAAACAACAGACTGATTATAAACTCATAAGTTACGGGAAATGCTTGTTGATTAAAAAAAATTAATGTGAAATTTGGCATTGTTCGGAGTTCACAATATTTTCAAGGGTTGATATGAAGAAGTGGCCAATGGCAGACAATCATCCAAAGGATCATTTGTAATTTGGTTTCTTGATTTTTATGGCGTTCATATTTGAAAAAGCGGATTCTGAATAAATATGTCGATCCGAAACACGATAAAATTTTTTGCGAAATATCAGTTAATATTGGAAACTTTTCATTTGTGTAGTTCCAAACGATAAGAAAATTATTGATTTGACAATTTTAACGAAAAATAAATAAACAATAGCAATACATTTAAAGAAAATTAAAAAATAATACAAAATAATGATAAATACTGCGATCGACCGGTCGATCGCTATCGCCGAGTTAAACATCCCTGGTCTATAGAGTAACATTCGACTGACATCTGTAAATATTTCATTTCTGCTACTACAGTACTAACAACTTATTAACTTGATTTTGATATAAACGTAACTCTGTTTCTAAAGAAACAATTTCTAAAGATCCAGATAATATTTCGATATAATTAAATCAACTTATTTTCCCGTTTATTGCTTTTAAATAAGAATGCTTCTCATATTGCATTCTTATTTCAAAGAACGTTATCTTCAGGATTTTTACCATCCAGATGAATAATAACTAAGCCGTGCCAGTTTTGAAGAAACATAAAAAAAATCTGTTATACCCTGAATCTTATAGTCGATTTTCAGTTTCTAACTGTATGCTTAGAATATTTGACAGAGTTATTTATAAATATCTTTACTACAAAGAATTACATTCATTAATTACAAAATTTTACTTATAAGTAATTTACTCACTACAAATTTCATTGAATCATCAATGCTATTTATCAAAATATAGAAGCTAAACTAGGCACTCACATTATCTGCATTCGATTATCAATCTTATATACAATAATACTTTTCGCGATATTTATAAAATAGATTATTGTATCATATATTGGAATATTAATTATTTTCAAAGCAGGAAAGTTTACATAGCAATGGATTCTTATAGTTCTGATATATGAAATAAGTAATATAAATGTTTATATAAAATATCAATATTAATATTCATTATCTTACAATACAAAATAATTGTATTAATAGCTCTTTAATACTCTTAATTAATGATTCCCAGATAGACAGCAAATGATTAATAACTTTAATGTTACTGATGTTTTCTAAAATATGCTTTACAAATATTTCATTTTTCTTTTATAAATTCAGTGTTAACCCTTTTATCGATGATTTTAATATCAGTTCATTTGATAGTGATATCTATATTGAAAGCTAATTTATTAAGGAAGTTGAAATTTTACTGTATGTGATATCACGCTGGTATTATTCAATCCAGTCCTTTAATTGCATATATGCATAATGGGCATTTCTAATGAAGCCGAATGACCGTGTAGTAAAGCATTCTCTTATCACCTCCAGCTTTACAAGAGGGTCTGAGTTCGGATCGTTGAACCTCATCCTTCAAAATTCCGGTTGATCCCACTATGGATGTCAACCAGCCAGTGATGGGCGCTAAAAGCGGTTGCCACAGCATATTCCAAGTGTGATATGGCAGTCTAACTAATAAAACTTAATCTAAGTGTTTCTAATATTTTCATTAATAAATATTTTATATATTTCTCTTATATCTTGCATAGATCTAATTTCATTGTCGTGTTTTATACTAGAAGAAACATTTTTGTTACTTGAGATGGATATCTTTATGTCGATTTTTTCTCGATTTTTATTTTATTTTATGTGTGATACTCTGTATCTATATTACTGATATCTCCGACATTATTAACGCACGACATCGTAATGGTCTGCGATGCGTGTCTTGAAAATTTCCACTTCCTGACAGTTGCCATTTAAGCAACAACCCTGTAGAGAGAGGACCAATTATTACATAATTCCATTATTATAAAAAATATCTAATTCTTTCAATGATTTTTATTCAATATCATAAATAGTTTTAAAAATATCAGTATTTTAATATTAGGAATAACCATCATTCTTGTTTCAAATAATCGTCATGAAAAGTCGAATCATTTAAAGTTTTCAAATAATAAAAAATGTTTTTTAAAATTTTCTGCTACGTGTGATTTTCAAAATATTTATATGCTATACGAATGAATAACCGAAAAAGTGAATCATATATACAATTTTTTTCTGTAAAAAATAGCTTTATAATAATATTAACAATAGATTTAAAACAACAGAAGTTCTTCCTATAAACTAGAAAATAAATGTACATCTTTTATAAAATAGCATTAATTTTCTTCTTGAGTTATAGTGTTCTGAGTTGTTTTAGAAATATGATTTATGAATACAAATAATCCGTAGATTTTTTTTCCAGTTTTAATGTATTATTTGTAACAATTTTATTCATCCATCATAAGAGTTTAGTAGTGGCTTGCAATTGGTACCTATAATTTTCTATCTGGACAACATTTATAGCAAGTTCAATAGGAAAATTGATCTCCGTGCATTCATTTTATGTAAAATTGGATCTATCTTTAATTACTGTTACTATTATGTTTATTTCTTTTTTTAATTATGAATTTTATTTTATATATTCGATATAATATACATAATTCCTTATTAATATAAATTATAATATTAAAAACCAAAAGAATAAATGTAAAACTACTTATACATTTAAAACTACAGAAATAAGTCTTAAAAAATACAAATTTAAATTATATGTTGCTCGAATTGAGTAAGATCCTTCAGATTGTTATATTGATTAGATTAAAGTTTCAAGTATTAAAAATCGATACAGTATTATTTAAATCAACTAAAATTCTAAAAGCTAGAAACCATTAATGATTTTTAATATATATTTTTTATATCATCATTAATTATCATTGTGTGGATAAAATTCAAATTTAAAAGTCTTAATTTATCATAAAGAGAAAATTCTTTATCATCATTAAAATAATAAAAAAAGTTAATTGAATTATGATAAATATTAATCAAACAAATATTAAAGACAGAATTGGCGAGTATCAGTACAGAAATTATAGATAATACGATCTTATAAAATACCAGAAAATATATAAGCATTAAACCAAGTCCAAAGAATTCCAAAATTTTTTATTGTATTTTTCTCTGATATCTTCAGGCAAGATCATTTGATCTATATCTTCATAATTTGCTTTAAATTTTATCAATATGATATATAATTGAAAGTTACAGATCAAATATTATAACTAAATCAAATATAATGATGAAAATTCCATAAATTTATTATTATTTAAAAATAAATTCGTATTTTATCAGATGATCTATGAATTAGGATAAATTTCATGAATACAAATACATTTTTTAAATTTTTCTTCTAAATTATCAATTTAAAAATGTAAAAGTTATATGTCTGTCGTTGTAAATTTATATCATCAGCATAACGCAAATATTATATCCGAAACTAGAAATAATATGATTAATATATATTATCAACTGAGTGGCATATCTATATCAAAATCATTACATATTATTTTAGATATCCGTTAAATGTCAAACTATGTGAAATGCGAATAATACATCTAAGAAAGCAATTTTTATGTTAAGTGTAAATAGAAAAAATAGCACATTTAAATAATAATAATATAAAAAAAATTAATTTTAATCTTCCTTTTGTTAAATATGCGACTTAAATATGGAACTTTAGCTTATTAAAAAACAGGAGAAATGTCTTCGGTATTTAGCTTAAAACAGAACAAAGATTTATTTGAAACTATTCTAAACAATAAGTTATTTAAAATTAGAATTTTATTATTTCAAATACATAGTATAAAAAATCTTTTATTTATAAATTATTTTTAATTTAGTCAACTTACTTTAATCTTCTATTGAAAACCGAAAAGTTTTGTAGATTTACTGAGAGTAATTGATGTCAGTGAGTTTACATCAACATAACATGGATTTAATTTAAGTTGTTGGCATCTTAAGTAGATGCCTGTCCACATCAGGTAATGAATTGAAGAGAATTGTTCTTCAGATGAGAAAAGTGGGAAAACAACTTTTCTCCTTTCTAGAACAATTATCATACGTGCCAATAATTCTAATACTTAGATATTAATTAATTTTTATGTTTAATAATAAAAATTAAAAACTTTTCTCAAATATGAAATGGATTGCATCTGATGTGGAATAACATTGAAAAACTCAATCTATTTTAAATTCTATATTGTATTTATTTTATAAAATAATATATTAATTTTTATGGTTTTTTTTATATAACCTTTATTTATTAAAATAAATAAAGGATAGGCCTTTATAAAAATATTAATAATATAAATTATCAGTTCTTTCAAATAAAAAATGAATAGTGAAAAATTTTTATTGACTAGCACTTTTCTACTTACAATTTAATACTACAAAACAATATACCATATTTTGTGTAAATAAAGTTCTTATACATAAAAAATATATATTTATTCTGGTATAATAATTTTAATACAATTAAATAAATTTTACAAAAAGCAATACGAAAAATAGAATAGATGTTTAATACAACATAATATTTAATGCAACGAATGGACTAATTTTTCGACACAAATTCTCTCAAATCGGGGTGACATTGAAGACATTGCCACTCGCAATTCTTTTTCACTAAACCAGATCGATATTTTGTCATTAAAACAGCTACAGTAGAAAGGTTTTGGATATGTGGATATATGTATTTATAACTTTTTTTGTTGATCCATTTTTTTCGGCACCAATTCGAATTTATTTTTTGTTTGTTTGTCTCAAAAATGATGTTTTTGTTTCGCGCCTCACAGTTTAGAAGATACTGGTCTAACATAATCACAGTTTTTATTAAAAGAATATCTGAATAATCTTAAACTAAAATATAGAAAAAAATATTATTTAAATTAACTTATGTAGATCTTGCATAGTAGAAGATAAATTTCAAGTTCCAAAAGTCAACATATTTAACATTTTAAAATATTTTGAGTTATTCATAATCTTTCATACTCTTAATGATATGCTCTTCAGTTCTTAATTCACAAGAACTTGTTTTAGCAGTCATCAACGGATGATGTTTTTAAAATTTTAATTAGGCATAAAAGCTTTTTCAATGAAAAAAAATATAAAAGTAAAGAGTCTTGTCGTGAAATAATCTTGCTAAGAATGCAAAGCAAAAGAAAGTTATTAATTCAAGACGGAATCTTTAGCATATAAATAAATAAAATGTGTTCATTCTTGACATCTTACAACTTCCATTAGCATGTTGTTACTCTCTCTTGAGAAAAATTGTTAAACCATTTCCATTTATTTTATAACATGTAAATATCCTTCTTTTTATAATTTATAAATCTTTTTACAGTCTCACTATTTAGAAAATGAAAACATATAAATAATTAGTTTATTTTCTCCTTTCAATAATAGAATGAAAAAATAATATTGCATATTCTATTCGTTTTGTTATTTTTTATCGGTGTTATTATCCGATCGATATTTCCTTGGTTTTAATATAAATAATACGAAATTTAATTAAATATTTATATTAAAACCTATAGGGATTTGTTGTTAATATTTTAAATTTAGCTGGCCATAATTTTATTATTTTAAAATAAACTTATACTTTGGCATAAAAAATTGTAACCTTAAAAATTTTCTCTGCTATGGTTTTTGTATGTTAGAAAAACGAAATTCTTTTTATTTTCTGGTAGGAAATTTCGGGATTTGGGAATTCTGAGTAGTTTTTGCATTCTTTCAAAGTAAATAGATACTTCCAAACAACTCTGTGAATTTAGATATTAAATAACTTACTCAGTGATCTGTTTTCTTTTTTACTTTATATGTAAAAGTAACTTTGAATAGCGATGATAAATATTTTTATATTTAAAAATATTTTCCCTTTGTACGTGTAGTTTAAAAATTGAATTATAATAATTGTATAAATTATTATTCCAGTATTTTAGGAATTAATGTTTTTTATGTTTCTTTTCTGACATATGGAAATGTAGCAACCATGAATTTTTCAGTTTAGAAAAATATTTTTAATCTTTAAATTAAAATTTATTGAAAACGTAAACATGTACTTCATTTACATTGTTTTTTTACTATTTTTTTTATCTATTTAGAGATCTGTTTTATTCGATCGATTTTGAGACTATTGTTATTGGTAAACAAACAATTTAAGAAGAGAATCTATTTATACAAGGATATAATCTTCTTTACAGTTCTTTTCTTTCAGATTTAATTGAAGATTAACTGGAAGATAACAATATCAAAAAGATTCTTGAAGTTTATTAAATTTAATTATTTTTTGGATGAAAACTATTATACAAAATGTTTCTAAGTATTTTAAAAATTTCAAAAAATTCTTAAGTTATTTTAAAAATAAAACTTATTGGTTAGAATATTTTGAAGAACATTTTGAAAAGTTTTATATTTTAAAAATCTGCTAATTGATAAAAGTAATATAAGCTAGTTGTTTAAAAAATTTATGTAGTTTTAATATTTCTTTTCCTGTTTTAAATATATACCATATCAACAACTAGAATAATTCTTTGAAATTCATAGAAGGAAAGTCAATCACAATATTACATTAATCTTGTGAGATTATATTTCAAATTTTTCCTATTATACTTTTTATTATTCAGCTTTACAACATGTATTGTTAACTCTCTGAATTCAAATTTCAACGTAAGAATTCTTTTCATGTACATTAATAATCTGTCAAAGACGGTCATTTAGCTTCATAAATTTTGTCTAAAAATGCTAAAATATGTTTTTTCTCCTAAAATATTTCAGACATTAAATAATGTAATAAGAATGCAAAGAAAATATTGTGTAATTCTAGATTCTGCAGGTTTGCAATATGATATATAACATGAAATAAACTAGTGATATACTGTATTTCTGAACCGAATAACTGATGAATGAATTATATTGGATAATTTATTATACGAAAAACTCATTTTTTATGTCTGTAGGTATATAATTTTTTTGTTGTCATACCATTAGTTTCGTAGGGTAATATTTTGCTAAACATAGATATTAACATTTATGTTAGGTTCTGAACAAACATTTTGAAGAAAATGGCTTCAATACTCAATAATTATTAGTTCAATTATATTTTCTTACATATTGTAACCAAATGTTAAAATGTTTGCAGTTTGATGATTTGTTCATATACAAAACAATAAGTTAACAATTGTTTTGTATATAAACAAATCATCAAACTGCAAATCAGAATTTTTACAAATTCATTTTTGACTCTTTTCATTCTTAAATGGAATAAAAGGATACTGTATTATGAATTAGACTTAAATCCCTCTTTTATCTGTCCCTCTACTCGATTGCTCACGTATTTGTTATCTAATTTGGATAAAGTTAACATATGTTATTAGTTCACACTAGAAGACCAAAGCTATTGAAAATTATCGATATCAGTTCAGTATTTTTAGTTCAATAAGAGGCAATATTTACATATTTTGGAGCAATAGATCGAATAAATATTATGTAATCCGAATGATATATATAGTATTGGGATCTTCAAGGGATAAATCTGCTAGAGGATTGTATACGCTAAAAATAATAATATTTACCAGGATATTACCTAAATATATGTGAATATCTTTTCTCTTATTATATTGATTTCAATCTTTTCCAATAAATTAGAAATTAATAATTTTGATTTTTTAACAGAAAGATATAAAAGATATATTTATATTTATCTTTTATTATATATTTTATAAAAAAACATATAATCGAAAAATGAAAAGGATGGTGTGATTAATTCATCGATTTTCTTCCCAATTCTGTTTTGCAATTTGTTAAAATTATGTTATATAACATTGTAATATGGAAATTATATGTACAACTCTTATACAAACATAATACTTGTAAATATAATAAAAATAAACAGAATAACAATTCAGAACAAATCAGCAATACTTTGAATCTGCCTTCATTTTCAGAACTGGTAAAAGATTACGATCTTAAAATTATTACAAAATATGTCACGAGAGATCTCAATTTGGATAATTTAACTTTCCATGTTCCTCAATTCTACTCGAGTAAGATAGACTTGCTATTTGTGCCAACTAACAAACTAGAAAAAACATCACGATCTTTCTGGAACAAAGCATCTAGATTATTTAATATAGTGTATATCTTTCTGAATAAAAGAGTCATCTATAATTACATTCTTTTGTAGGATGAAGGGTTTAAATAAATAAAATAAATAATTTATAAAAATACGATACATATATTTTTGTGTAAATTTACGCGAATATTAATATTCTTTTAATATAATTTTTCTTGTAAAAATAAATAATGATTACATCGATTTAAACTAAATTTATGAATATTAACAATTTTGAAATTATTTATGGTTTATTTGACTGCTTATTTACTTATAATTGACAAATATTTTTTATTAAAGTTTTTATATAATTAAAAATTGTATATTTTCTGCAATTTTTTCAGCAATTAAAAGTACAGTACATAGTTTGAGCAGTATTAGCAATAATTAAATATTCTTTGTTGAATAATTTTTTATAAATCGTGCTGTTGTGTGTCTTGTAGGATAAAGTTTTTGAATATTCTTGTCAGATATATTATAGCAGATATTTTACAATTAATCATAATTCCCTATACATTATATTTTGTTCAGAGTAGGCCTATCTAACAAGAATATTTTTTTAGTTACCTTCGATGAAGTTTTATTATTTATGGCATCGTTTTATTTAAATACATATATTTTTCTTCTCAAAAATTTTAATATGTAGAAATTCGCGAAATTAATATGGAGAAATTCAATTTCATTAGAAGAACTAATCGAATTGAATTTCTCCATAAAGAATATAAGGAATTTATAAATTATTTTTCATTAAGAATATAAGGAATTTATTAATTATTTTCAACTATAATTACAATAGAAGCAAAAAATAAATTATATTTATTATTTATATAAAAATAAGAATTTCAGAACTGATTATTCAAGAATATTTCTACATTACACAAAAGAATAAAAGGACTACGTAATTTCTAGAATTTCATTTTTATAGAAATATTTCAGCAGAAATTAGGGAAAAAAAAATTGTAATTTATACATTTTTTTTTCTTTAAAAATAATTTAAAAATATATAAAAATAAAAATTCAACCTAAGAATTAACTTATATATTTATCAAAATAAAATTAGAATTTAGTTGATATATCGAAATTTTTTATTTTTTGCATAATTTGTTTTTCTATTTAAAATCTTTAAAATTTAATTACAATTATATGATTTTATGAATTGAATTCTGTAGCTAGAATATATTTTTCTTTATTTTTCTATAAAGAAGAAAGCATTTAGTATGAACTGAACGTGTAAAATTTCAAGCATTCAATATTGGATATATCAGATAAAGAAGAACATCTTATATAAAACTCTAATATGCTATTTATCTTTTCTTTTGAAAGATTATAATGTTGAGAAATAAGTTTGTTACAACTTATGAAAGATTTAGAAAGTAAATCCCAACAAAGAAATTAAGTATTTAACGGTACAGAAGCAGAATATATTGAATTTATGACACTTGAAAAATTTATTCATATTATTTTTTTAAACAAAAAAAAATTAATTATTCATAAATGCCGTTCATAAAAATATTTTATAATATAAATATTAATACAAATAAATCAAATTAATGATATATATTTTATCAATTTTTATTTTAAAGTCTAAAGTTTGGTTTAAAATATTTTTCATTAGTTATTCTTTGTCAATAGTTACTGGATTACTAAATTTAAACATCAATAAGGAATTTCGAAACTTTTAATTAAATCAGTATTGAATTTTGATACTTATAAAATTAAATTTCAAAAATTAAATTTTATTCATCTCGAAAAAATATTTTCGAGATGTCGCATTAATGTTATTTATCAAATAAATATTTAGCATATTCAGTAATATATAGTATATTAACGTTAAATTAACTAATTAGTTATCGATATTTTCTGAAAATATCTCCATAATATTAGAAAATATAAAAACATAAATTAATTAAACTAAATGAAACTTTATTAATAATAATTGATTATTTTGTTTGAGTTTTTTTATAGTAAAAATATTAACAGAGTTAATTTGCATAAATATGAATGAATACATTTTTACCATCGGAAAAAATTAAATAATAGGATATGCGTTTAAATAAAGATTAATAATTATAATTAGAAAATTTATTAGAATTAAAATTTTACAATAAATTTTATGTTTACTTGTATATTATTGAAGAGCTAATTCTTCAAGCAAAAACTATATTCAGTGATATTGATTGGAACCTGTCAATTATTAATGAAAATGAATATTTTAATTAAATGTGATATAACTGTAATAAATTCTCATTTATTTTTTAAGTAGGCCCTATGAATGTTTTCTCATAATTTACACATTTTTTTTTTTTTCAATGCTATGAATTTTCTTATCATTTCAATGATTTTAATTCCGACAAAAGGATTGTTGCTTCATAAATATTATTCTTTTTTTTGAATTAATTCTGTTTTGATAGATCAGTATTTTTCAAAACTATTATAATTAACATATCTATATAAAACTATACTCTTTGATAATTTTCAAATTAACTACTACAGTATTATTGTAATTAATTCTTGAACTAATTTCAATGAGTATATAGTTCTGTTATTTAATATCAGTTTAAAAGCATTGATTTTTAAGAATGAAAACAATATTAAAATTATTATGAAAATGAATTATTAGTTTCAATTTTGAAAATGGTGGTCAAAAAATGACATAAGTATTGAAGAAATGCGAGTCAACAGAAATTGATGGAGGAAAAAATATTTAGGTCTATTATAGAATATTTATATGTTAAAATATTCATACATTAAATTCAGTGATTTATCAGTTTTATTTACTGAATGTTCCAATTATAAGTTAATTTGAAGGAAATTACCCAATTAATATTATTTTAACTAAAACATTTGGTTTGTTTGTTTAACGATATACAGCAATTCCCGAATTACTTCGTTTCGCGTTACATCTTCCTCGCACTTAAGTTGTTTTCCCAGAGCAAATTTATTAATCAAAGTGAGAAAATTCATATATATTTTCTATTATATTGCTATTATGTTATCAATAAATTGATATCTAACTTGCGAATAATTTGCATCTTAAATACATATATACTGTCTTTTCTCTAATTAACAAGTGTCTAATTCAGTCTATCATTTAAGATTCTAGAGCTTTTGATTGGAAAGCTGAACCGTATCCATCCACCGATATATAATAAAGAATGAATCATCCATGTGAAAGCGTGTTTCATGCCATTCTGAAGGATTTGGAATCAATTCTAGGTCATAAATATTCAGAATTTTTCAAGAAACTCTAGACCAGGCTCGTTGAATCCCATTCTTTACCTCACAATCGATATTACTGCAGATATACGTAACCCGTGAATTAATCAACCGCTATTTAGTTACTTCTGATAAGAAAGCAACATAAACAAGAAGGAAAAATTTCAACACAGGTTCGGACGGTCTATGAGAAGTATCAATAAAAAGTTGCTGACAAAACAAAAGTTCAAATTCGATGATCTCATTGAAATTCGGAGCAAAGCGTGCTTAACTAAGCCTACAAATTAAATCAAGATCATTTTAAAATTAAGAGGCTTGGATTCATTCAAGCAGCAACGAGATTCTTCAGGTTCAAATGAGCAATGAATAACAACAACAAGGCAAGGAATAAATATTGGTTTCTTTTAAGAGATTCTGAGAGAGAGAAGAAGAATATCTCGCAAGATTCGGCCCTTGATTTCCTAAGCAATGGAAAGATCCTGAGCATTTCAAAGATTTGTTTATCACAATTTATATAATTGGATATTAGCTATTAGCCAGATATCCTGGCTATAGTTCAGGAGAGAATGCAGTTTTCTCCTTAAATTGTTATTTTATTTATCAGATTTTATATTTTTTGAAAATCTTTCATACGTACAAAATAAGAATACCTGTTTTCATATTCAAAATTTTTTGGTCTGGAACCAATTACGCTATTTTAATATTATATTTATGAGAAAATCGGTTTCTATTTATGTCGTCTCAAATGTTGTCGGTCAGTGTTGGTCCGATCTACGACATAATTTTGAGGAATTCCTGTACATCATTATTTATTACACAAGAGTGATTTAACGATAAAATATACAAATTATGTAAAATACTATGAAATTCAATTTGAAGCGGAATTCTGAATATTCCATTTAAATGCATTTATGTCTAAATATGGCAATCAATTTGAAATTTGAGTTTAAAAGTAAGAATCATCGTATTGCATAATATTTAATATACAAAATTGTATTTAAAAATAGGATTGTATAAACAAAATATACATTTTTACATTATAAATATCATTTTCGTTTCAAACTTTATTTTTCCCAAGGATTTTTCTAAAAAAATCGTACAGGTCATTCTTCAGAGTGCTATATGGTAATCCTTATTCTAAAATCTTAAATTACAAATCGATGCAATTTAAGATTTGAAAGCTTTGAGAATATATCTGAATAGAATGCTTAGAAGATTTCCAATCGAATTTCAATCTATTTTACTGAATTTATATTATCAAATATCAAATAAACACATTTCTATTATAGATTGAAAAATACTGAATTACCATGTGAAATCTTGTTGATCTCGAAGCAATTTTAAAGCGATTTCTTTAAAAGTTCAGTGGAAAGATATAATACCATTTTTATTGGCATCATTTTTCTTCTTTGCGTAAGTTCACCATGTTTTAAAAAAAATAAATTAAAGGAAAACATCGCATCTTTTTTATTTTTATTCTATCAAAAAGGACAATTCTATCTTGCTATCTTTGTTGTTGGATATATGTTTTGAGCCTTTTCAAACATATTATTCAAATAATTAATAATATTTATGAGGAGATGAAAAACTGAACAAAATCCAAGAGAAATGTTCATCTCTAAATTATTTATTTATTTAAGGTCTTCACTCTACATAAAAATGTAATTATGAGTGACTTCTTTATTCAACCTAAATGCTTTGTACCAGAACGATCTTGATGATTTTTCTAGTCAGTTAGTTGGCACAAAACGTAAATCTACCTTACGCAAGTAATATTGAGACACATTGAAAGTTAAATTATCCAAAGTGAAATCTCCGTTTACGTATTTTTTAATCATTTTAAGATCGTAATCTTTTATCAGCTCTGAAAATGAAGGCAAATGCAAGATATTACTGATATCTTCTGAATGGTCATTGAAATAGCAAAAAATTTATTTTTCTTTTGTATGTTGCAACATAGCTTCTAATAGATTCAGATAATAAATAACTCCGGATGAATATACTTATATTCTACATGTTAAAAATGACACAAAATATGCATATGCATTATTTTCATAAATTAATTTGAGAAAACATATTGTAGAAGAAAATCAATGTTTACAAATTAAAAATATGTATCTTAAGCTCATAAAGATTGTTCACACTTGATATAAAAAATATTTGTCATACCAAACAGTTTAAATTTAACTAAAAATATTTCACTAAATTTAAAGATTCTAATTCATGAAAGATAATTATATAATATATAACAAATGTTTAGTTCTATTGGAAAACAATTCTTTTAATTTGAATTTTATTATAAATTTATTAACATTAAATAGTAACATTTCGAACTAATTTGTTTTTGTGTGATTTTTCTATTTGTTTCTATGAAAAAATCACAAATTGTTGGCAGTGTATGAGCAGTGAATATCCTTTAAAGATTAAGGTAATCAAGAGTATTATAAAATTATGACGAACTACCTAAAATAACAATAAATTTGTATATCTCGATGACATGTTCAAGCTTTAAAGAATTTATAATTTTAAGCTTAAAATGTTGCTGGTTAGATAACGCTATTTTGAACTTTAAATAATTAATTAAGGTAATAAATTAAATTTCAGTATAATTAACTATAATTTTATTATGTAATTCTAACTAAATTTAAATACTTTATTTAAATTACAATACAGTAATGAAGTATTGTTTTTTCCACAAAAACAATACTTCATTAGACACGTGAGAAAATTTAATATTATATGTTAATTTTGTAACAGTTTATAATTGATCCTAAGTTTAATAATATAGGAATAATATACAAATCGTGTGTTTTCAGAGGAATATTTGCGCTTTTAGTGATAGAAAATTTTTGAAATAATTTATATTAATAAATCAAATGAAACAATTAATATACAAATAAAATCAAAACAACAGTATAATCCCGTTTATACGTTTCTCACTTCCACGTTTTTCGCACTTGTATGTTATGTTTTGTACATTCTTTTGACTTTGCATATAAAAATCATCCCATTTGCACGTTTTTCATTTATACGTTTTCGCATTTGTAGGCTATTATATTTATTCCTCTAGAGTCGTTTCGTCACACTTATACATAAAATCCAAAAATTTTTTGTCAAGCTTTTTCGACAAAGGAACAATTTGTTATACTGTACACTACATTATCTTACCAAATAGAAAGTAGAATGAATACAAAA
>WUQG02043192.1:0-10584 GCA_011317285.2 Androctonus mauritanicus
ATTGACTATGCCGTTTGTGTTTTTAAAAAATAAATAGAAATTTTATGGAAGTTATGAGTCATTATTAAAAAGCATACAAACAGTGTAGTTAGAGGAAAGGAAGTTCCTTAGGAATATCCTACATAGAAGGAAAAAATTAATAGTTATTTATGTGTGTATAAGCAATCTACAATTTTCTTGAATTGTAAATGCAATAAATTTATGTTCTTATATGATCTTAAAAATATTTTATTTAAAATATGAAAATACCTTCGCTCCATTCACGTTGCACACTAGCATCAGGAGGTTCATCTTTCTTTCGAAATTCTACTACATAAGCACGAATTGCCATGCCTCCATTATCCCTTGGTCCAACAAGCACAAAAGTAAGAGTAGTGGCAGTTTTCTTTTGAACTCTTGTTTGGAGAAGAGCAGCAGGTACTCCTAAGCAGATAAAAATTATTTTGATAAACAATTTTTCATTATAAATAATCTTTAGTTTTTATGAAAATAATAACTTAAATTCAGTTCAAAAACTTACTTCTTTAAATGCAAATAACCTTTATCTTTAAATATGTAGGATTCAAAGTACTCATTGTGATAAATCATAAAATAAATGACACATTAAAAATGATGATACAAAATAAATTCAATTTTACTAGTGAAAACTTTGCATAAATATTATACAATACATAAGTACTGGCACTGTCCTAGTTACAAATTTAATTCATATGTAAATCTTTTTTGTAACTCAGATACTATTGTTGTTTGGCCCTCAAAAGTACTGAAATACTGTATTTTGTAATATATTTCACAATTAGACTAATCAGAAGTTTCTTATTTCACAGATTTGAATAAAAATTTTCT
Organism: Androctonus mauritanicus; assembly: GCA_011317285.2. Lineage (NCBI taxonomy): Eukaryota > Metazoa > Arthropoda > Arachnida > Scorpiones > Buthidae > Androctonus > Androctonus mauritanicus. The sequence continues at coordinate 847 of WUQG02043192.1, forward strand.
TTTATAAAGCAGCAGTTTTTTTGTATAATCTCTGTCATCTTGAAATGATGAGATGATATATTAATTATAGCAGTAGAAATGGTAAGTGTGCAATTTTACATAATATCTGTTGCTAAAGCATTCTATTATCATAATGCTTAAATTTTTGAAGATTTTTTTTAAATTTTCTGAAATTTGAAAAAGAAATTTCATTAAAATAAATAAACACAACACTATTTAGCAGTATAAATGGTTTTAATATTTATAACCCAAAACATTTTCAACTAAAAACTTAGTCAACATCACTGAAAATATACAAATTAACAGAACATTACAAACATACAAAAAATAGAATAACTTATTAGAACGAATCAATAGTCAAAAATGTTTCAGATTACGAATATTAAAACCATTTCTACTGATAAATAATGTTGTGTTTATTTATTTTAATTTTGACTAGAAAGTAGTAGTATAATAACTGTTTAAAGAAATTTCATATTTGAAAATAAAAATGTTTCTAATTAGAATGTTCCTCCTCCTCAGTCAGGTCTTCATCAATTGCACTTACTTAAACTTTTATTGTAACATTTAAAATTTTTACAGTGTTTGAATTTTCTATTTTCAAATTGAGACCCAGCCCATACATCTTTTTTTCTGCAATTAAATTTATTCTGAAAATTTATTATATATTATTCAATAGCCATCTCAGGATTATTAAAGTGTTTATTCAAAGAAGACTCTTCTAACTACAGACAAGTCTACAGAAATACAGAATGTGATTCCAAGGAGAAATACTCTCCTTGGAATCACATCAAATAACTAAAGATCTGATTACTACTATCTAAGCATGTTTGCATATATTAAAGTTTCTAATTAGAAGATTATTTGTAGAAGGAATTATTATTCCTACTTGGCATGTAATACTTTTAACTTAAACTGTTTTCATTCATCATATATTAAATTTTATTATCCTATTTAATAATTTCTGGTATCTAACAGAAAACAACTAGATATTTCAAAGATTGACTTAATTAGTCAAAATATTATATATAAAAAAATTTATACATATTATACTTACTTGCTTCATTTAATTCAATAGTAATTTCTTTTTTGCCATGAGCATTACTTGCCTCACATTTATATGGACCATATACATTTTCACCACCTGTAAGATGCCTGGAAGGTTTAACCTATAAATAGAAATACATTTAATATTAATACTTTGATGATTAACAGAAAATCCATTATAAATATTGTTGCTTCCAATTTATTTTTTATAAATTCTTATTTATGTATAAAAAATATCATTTCAATTCCTCCAGTTTAAATTTTCATATAATTTTCAAAATACTTTTGTATCTAAGTTCTAAAATTTGCTATTTGATACAATAAATACAGAATTGCCTATGCTTTATAATATTTGCATTAAAATTATATCACTGCTTTAAAAAAATTCATTAACTTTATTTTTTTGTTTATTGTTCAATAGAAAAATGCATAATTTAATTGAAATTTTTATTCCTAAACAACATATTTATTTTTATATTTCTATACTAACTTATTGGGAATAAGTAAAATAAAGCACTACTAAGCAGTTATGGGAAAAACACTTAACGTTTAATGACAAATGTTTTCAGCCTTTTCAGCCATCTTCAGGTTTTTGTTCTAGAATAACAGTTTTAAAATTTCAGAACATCTACATTGCGTTCTACTGCAATTCGAAATATTACACACAAAAATTTTTCTATTAACAAAAAACATTTCCCATTACTAATCATACTCCGGAAAAAACTTGCTATACAACATAAATAAGATAAAATAAAGCTACATAAAACTATGGTAATAAGCTATAGTCTTTTTACAATGCTGTCAATATATATGTTAGCTGTCACATTCTTACACAACAGAGAGTGTGTAATATTTCGAATTGCAGTAGAATGCAACATAGATGTTCTGAAATTTTAAAACTGTTATTCTAGAACAAAAACTTGAAGATGGCTGAAAAGGCAGAAAACATTCATCATTAAACATTAAGTGTTTTCCCATAACTGCTTAATAGTGCTTTATTTTACTTATTTCTAATATTACAAAACGGTATAGCAGTTGCATGTGATATATTTATTAATATATTATTTTCTATACTAACTTTTATCAATTTATATTTTACCCTAAAAATATAAATAATATGTAAGAAAATAATACTCAAAAATCCACTGCCTTAATCTAGAAACTAAGAAAAAGAAAAACTAGAATTTTTAGCAGTAGTACATAAGCAAAGTACTACAGTAATTTTTGATTAAAGTGTATTTATGTTACTGTTAAAAGTGCTAGTTTTTCTTTTTCTTAAATAATATGTACAAATTTTTTTCTTCAGGAAACCAATCATTGATGATTATCAATTATCATAGTTATAATTTATTATATTGTATTTTATATACTATTAGTTCATCTTAACTATTAAACAGAGTATTAGAGGATAATTCTGTTCTTTATTAACAGAGATTATTTCAATGGAAACTATTAGCACAAAATAATTAGCAGGTGATTTTTGGCACTCTTAACTGACCAATCATGAATAGTCAAACTAAAATTTTCTTTTTTAAATGCATATGCATATAAAAATTATGATATTCAATTATATTTAACTTTATTTTATTAATAATTTTATTGAGGTCAAAGCCCTTCAATAAAATTATTTTAAGTTGAAAAAGAAAATTTTATTTTTTGTATTTTTCCCTGCTCTTTGCACTGGCTTTTGATACTTTTAAATCCAATAATTATTGGATTCTTTTGAATATCATGATTTTTGCATGCATAAATATTTAAACAAAATTTAATGTCCTATCATACTAGATCACTGAATTTTGTTTAAATACTTGCTATTCTTATTATAATATAAATGTAGTATTTTTCTTACAATGAAAATAATTCTAACATAAATATTATTGTACTAAACTAAACTAAAAAAGAAATAATTATTAAAAATATAATATCAGAAAGATTCTATTAATGGAACTAAAACAAAACAAAGCTAATTTTTGTAATTAAACTTGTTTACAAGAAGAAAGACCCATCTAAGTAACTTACAATCCACAAAGAAAGAATAAAATAATAAATGATAGCATATATGCTAACAATCTTGTATATCTGTACGATGAGTCAACTACCAGATGGTTTTCTATATATTTTTTAATCATCCCATATTGATTAAATGATCCAATAAAATATAAAAAAGTGGCTTTTTACTTCTATTTTAAAAGTGCTGTCATGCACTGTAACATAACTGAAGATTGAGAAGAGGAAGTAAGTAGAGTTTTCGAATTTGATTAAAAACATGAGTATAAGAAAGTTTTTATACAATCAATACTTAATAAAATTTTAAAAGACATGGATATTGCACAACAGCAGAGTGCATCAACCAATACACCCATTGACAATAACCAATATATAAAGTTCCCATACAATATGAATAACTTTAAAACTGTTAAAAATAGAATTAAAAACTTTAATAAAGTACTAGTAAAGTGTGAAGTGATTATGCAGTATAATTAAGTTTCATGATGTAGAATTAAAAAGTACAATAAGAAGATAAACCCCTATAAAAGTGCCCACTATATTTGATGTATTAAGGAATGAAAAAGATAAGAAAGAAGAAATAAAAAAAAAATAAGGAGTATATCAAATACCAATAGACAATAGGGATTTTGAACAAGAAGAATACTACATAGGAAGTAACTAAAAGGAACCTCCAAGATAGGTTATATGAATACCAAAGAGATATAGAGCAAGATAAGTTAAATATTGCCTTAGTGACAAGATCTTATGAGAATGATATCATTATAAGATGGCAAGATACCAAAATAGTTAGAAAATGTACAAGCCACAAAGAAAGGTTCCTTATGGAAACATTGGAAAGTTTGAAATGAAGTAAGAAAGCTAATGTAATTAATGAGAAAACAATGGAAGGAGTTTCAGCAGCATGGTTGTATGCTATACAAAATATGCAAGATAACTTGAACAATCAGACAAATATACAATATTGAAACTAAAGTTTATTACCACATTGGTTATATTAATGTCAGGATTATATTAATATAATTATTTATTTATTTTATTATAATCTAGATAAAAATTGTACTATTAATTATAATTATAAACTATGATAATGTTTTATTTTATTTAAATTCTAAAACGTGAAATAATGAATGTTCCAACATAAAATATTTTAAATTTGTTCTTTAATTAGAATATCACTGAAGATGAACCAAAAACATTACAGTTAATAAAATATTTTTATACATTAAAAACTGCTAATAAATGCTAGAATTTTTAAGGATTTGAAAAGAATTTAAAAGATAAAGAAAATTAAATAAGTAACTAGGAAGTACATGTGTTGTGTTGCTGAAATTATTCCCTGTAGATCAAAAAAATTCCTATGAGCAAATAAAAAATGTAGACATGCTGATTGTTTTTTCGAATCAAAGAGAGTAATCTTGGCTGAGTGCGTTCCTGATGATCCATAGATAGTCCCATGGAACCATCAGGAACCATAATATCTCATGATTTGTGAAAATGATGGTCTCCATGATGATTTGTATCCATCATGGATTCATAAAGCATTGTCTTAGATTTTTCATTAGGACAATGCTCCAGTGCACAAGATATTTTCTGTGAAGCAGTTTATGGCAAAAAAATGCATACTAATGTTGAAGCATCCACTCTACTCCTCAGATTTGGCACTCTGTGACTTATTATTATTTTCTGAAAATCAAAAGTATACTAAAGGGACCCTGAGACTGTGGAAGCAGTCAAAGTAAAAATGGTAGAATTGTTTAAATAGCCTAAGAGAAATGGACTTCCATCATTGTTTTGAACAGTGGAAGAAACTAATGCAACAATGAGTTGACAGGAAAGAGAAGTGCATTGAAAATGATAAAAGTTAAATGTACAATATTTTAATAAAGTTTATTTTTAATGCTTATCAAGTTTAAATAACTGGATAAGCATTAAAAATAAATTTTATTAAAATACTCTTTCAAAATTAAGGCCATTTCAAAACTAAGGCTGCTGCAGAAACAGGTGTGGCAATCAACATTCTCAACTTTGCCTGTTTCAAATATGGAGAAACAGCAGAAAATAAGTATGTGTTATTCTTTGTCTGTATTGTTCATATTAATCTATGAAGGTATTTATAGCATAATTCAAGTTATCTGCTGTAAATAAAGCAACTAATGCATTCTGGCAAATCATCCAAACTAGCCAAATTTTTTAATTTTTTTATTTATTTATCTTTGTAATTTGATACCTAAAATAGAGAGGAAAAATTGACTAAAATCAGCCTGATTTACAAAAGGTATTTTTCTATTATTATGTAGATATACTGTATGACTTTGAATTTAAGTTGCAGTAGGATTTTAAAACTGGAAAAAATAATAAAAAATAAAAATGATTTTATAGTAGGTATTGAAAAATAAGAAACATTTTTATTTACTTAAATAGGTACTAATATACATAATAAGCTACCTAATTTATTGAGAATCTTCTTCAGATATACTATCACTTTTGACATCTTTACTTTCAGAACTTGAATTCTCATTGTCATTATTGCACCAGAGCACATCATCTTCAGTGCCATTTAAATCATTAGTAATGCAATATTTTAAAAAAGATTTTTGATAACTTCTTCAGGGGTATCTTTCCAAGATTGCAAAACTCATTGAGCTATTGTAGATGATGCTCATTTTATTTTACCAATTGGTGTCAAAGGATGATCTTCTCGATTTAACCATGCTTCATAATGAGTTCTTATTCTATCTTTGAAGGGTTTGTTAACAGACACATCAAATGATTGGAATTGACTAGTCATACTTGCTGGTATTATTATCAGATCACAGTTTTTTGTTTTTACTTTAAATTTAATGTCATCAGTTAAATGTCCTCAGAATGCATGCATTACTAGCATGCTTCTTTTTTTTAAAAAAATAGCACCAGATCTCTTCTCCCAAGCATGTTCTAAACAATCTTTCATCAATTCGGTTGTCATCCATGCATTCTTTTGTGTTTGAATTATAACACTCAGAAAAATTTTCCTTGGATACAGTTTTTTTGTTTAAAACAAAAAACAATCAGGCTTTTGCTTTACACTCTACACATGCGCATAGTATTATGACCACTGATAATAGTTTATTAGATGGTTCTCCATTTGTCTTTTCTGATTTAATCCAGTTGCTGTTTGATAGCAGCTATGTATACAGTTTTTTTGTTTAAAACAAAAAACTTTACCCAAGGAAAATTTTCCTAAGGGTGCAGTTTCTTAATTTTCCTAAAGTTGGCAATTTTTTCCGTCGGTGGTTATAAACAATATTATAGTAATTCGTGATTTTTCTTAAAATTAAAATACAGCAAAATATGATGCGATTCTAGATAGTTGCTATCAAACAGCAACTAGATTAAATCAGAAAAGTATGAATGGAGAACCATCTAATAAACTATTATCAATGGTCATAATACTATGTGCATGTGTAGAGTGTAAAGCAAAAATCTGATTGTTGGGGAGTGGGAGATCAGCAGAAATAAGATAATATTTACTAAAATATCCACTTTGAATTTAAGCTGCATTCAAAATTAATTTCTTAAAAATTTGAATAAAAAGTGCTGTTTAAATTTGAAGTAATATGGTATATAGAATTATTTCATAAACTACAAAAAATATTTTTATATATAAAAAAATAAAATAAATATGAATTATTTCTGATTTTTCAATTGTGAATTTTTCAGAAAATTTAAAAAAAATTACTATTTCCTTTAAATACTTTTTTAATTGAATATTTTATACAAAATATTCATTGAAAAATATCTAAGGTTAAACTTAAAAAAAGGTTAAGGTTAAACTTTTAAAAAAGATTTTTAAATTTCAAATTGTATCAGTAGTTTGTAATACAAAGCCATGATTATATATATTTATTAATAAATACATATGATCAAGAATTTTGTTTATTCTAAATGAATTATATTTATTATATATAAAGCTTAAAATAATAAGTTTAATGTAAATAAAGTATACTTGAATAATTATTTTCAAATTATATTCATTATCTATATCAGTGCTGTCCAATTATAATGAACCCGAGGGCCATAGTAATGTTTACTAGAGATATGAAGAGCCACAGTTACCAAAAAAAGGGGGAGGGGTTTTGGTACTTGAAACATTATTATCTCAATAAATGGAATGCAAAAATATAACACTTTTTGGAAAAAATTTTATTCCAGATTAACAAACTTTATTACAAAATTATATTTACCAAATTGCATCCAATAAACATGTTAACAAAAAGTTATAAAATATAAACAGTTAAAAAATATAAAAAAAGTATATGTAGCTATTCAATGTGATAAATGAGGGCAGGCAGCAGCATTTACAAAGGCTGGGATATTTACATCCATTCCTGTTGTAGCTAGCCACAGATTTGTAAAAAAGAAGAATCTCCAAGACAGGTTCTGAATCGATTCTTAACTATCTTCATATTAGAAAATGCACTTTCATACAAATAAGTACTTCCAAACATTGATATTACTTTCCAACCAAAATCGCAAAAGTCAGAAAAACATTCATTAAACAAAGCAGTTTACCCATGTGATTTGTTAAGAAAAATCATTTTCCCACTGTTCCTTATATTACTTGATTTTCATTTTCTATTTTACATTTTTTCTTACTCATTTCACAAATGCAACAAACTCATGGTAAAATAAAAATTAAATTAAAATGTAAAATAAAATAAAATTAAAACAGAATCGAACAACAACAGTCACACAATCACTGAAATGGTGAATGTTAGAAATCAAAAAATAACATTAAAATACAATCACAGTTCAAAACTTTAAACTGAAATAGCTAAAACTGAAATTGATATGACTGAAAGTCTTATAAAATTGTGATATCATTGACAGCATATTGATCATTAAACAATTACTAATAATTAAAAAAATTAATTAATTGAGTTAATATAATTCAATTTTAGGATTCTTTTTTATTAGTCTCTTTAAAAAATAATAAATAAAAGTGGGAAAAAAATATTTAAAAAGTAATATATCACAAAGTGTGAAAGCCTCATGGGCAGCACAGAATGACTTGGTGGGCCACCTTTTGGACAGCACTGATCTATATTAATAATTCCCAAGCTTCTCAATACTATAAAGGTTTATTTATCATTATTTTTTCACATAGATTTCATGAATTTAAAATATTTAATGTTCATATAAATTATAGTATTTTCATTAACCAATAGTTAATTCATTTTATCAAATAAAACAAAATCGAATATATCCATCTTTTTTTTTATAATTTCTTATTCGGTCCAACACAAATTAGAACCAACACAAATGCTGGAATTAAAACAAAATCTAGAACCTAGCTTACAGGACCTTAAAATAAAATTAAAAATGGAGGAGCACTTTCAGGCTGAACTGTCCTTCTTCAGTTTCTCTGTGTAGCTGAAGATATGCAATCCAGCCCAAAAGTACTCCTGCATTGTTAATTTTATTTTAAGGTCCTGTAAGCAAGTTTAGATTTTGTTTTATTTTAATTTGGGACCTAGTTGTTAATTTGGTTTAATGCTGGAATTAATTATCAGAATTCCATTATTATATATCAAAATCATTTTAAATATAATTATGTAAATCATTTACAGGCATATCTTGCAATTATGACAGTTATGTTCCAGATTACTACTGTAAAGCAATCCAAAATTTTTTCATTTTCTAGTGCATATAAATGACTAAAAACATATTTACACTATCATTCATCAAGTGTCAATAATGCTAGGTCTAAAAAACTTGGCTGGATGGCCATGTTCAATTCTGATCTCACATCTCTAGTTTTTCAGGATTGAAAAGTGCCATAAATCAAGATATGCCTATACTTATTAAATTCTTGGATTTAAAATTTAACTAAAAGAAAAATACTAACTAAAAGATTACTATAAGACGATTTTCCATATTGGACATATAAAGGATTTCCTTCTTTAATTTCTTGACCTTTATGCCACCATATTATTGTTGCATTTGGAATAGCTTCTGCAATACATGTTAAGTTGACTGGATTATCATTCCATGTTTTTGCTTGCGTAACTGGAGTTGCAGACATAATAGGAGCAACTAAAATAAAAAAATAAATAATTTAAAAACTTTCAAGATATTAATATTGGTAATATAATCAATTAAACTTATTGTAGGTACTAAGTATAAATCAATGTCAAATATAAATCTATTTGATAGTTTTGCACCTCCAGAAATCAAGAAATTTAACATGATTTTATAAATTGATATTGAAAAATTTGTCTTGAGGAATAATTAATTCTAATTGATTTTAAATATTTTGGCATAACAAAATAGATAAACTGAGTAACATTATCTAATTCAAATGTATTTTAATGTTAAATGAATGGATATTTATATTAATGTAAAATTTAATAAAATAAAAGATACTGTTTATCATTTATTCATATCTTAGTATTAAATGACTAGTCCTATTTTCATCATAAATACATTCCCATTAACAAATCCATTAGTTGCATTTTAAATAATTATTTTTATTAAAAATGCAAGTAATGACATTTTAAAAATAAAAATAAAATATTTATTATGAAAATGAAACTAACAAAATAATAATAAATCATTCCAAAAACTGAAGCACTATAGCAAAAGTAGAGGGTTAGCACAGCATAACGTTTTCGAACTACTTGAGTCCCTCTATGCCGTGCT
>WUQG02043203.1:0-10584 GCA_011317285.2 Androctonus mauritanicus
GTATAACATTTTAAAAATGTTATACTTGCTAGAGCTGTGTATAGACTGTATTTGATACTAAGCAAGTTGAGATAATCAGTTTGTTAAGTTCAATAATTGTTGAGAAAATAATTTTATGCAGTTTTTTCCATATGTTACTTTTAAATAATTCATTTCTTTCTAGTATATCTTCGGTATAACGTTTGTTCTTCAAAAATATTCTAGTTTGTTTAATAGTCTTTTTTCCAAGAATATTTTTCTAAATATACTTCAAGAAAAATGCTATAATTAAATTTATAATGCATTACGAAATCTGAAAATATTGCAGATAACTGAGATAAATTCTACAATTGAATAGATTATCAAAATGTATCATCTCATGCGTTCAATGTCGGTGAAGCATTTTGTTATTATTCATAGTCGCGTTGTAGTTTCCAACAAAAAAATTGAAATTTAAAGTCTTGAAGATTCAAATTTAACATTGACGACGGATGGTTAAAATTTTGCAAGGTTAATTAAGTACCAACCAATTTTGCAAGGTTAATTTAAAGTCCCGGTGTGTAAAATTTTTTCTTCTAGCGGTCATTATTTTGTTTGTCGTTTCCTGATACAATTGCGAGTTTTTCATTTGTCATCTGTTAATTATCGTATTATTTTTGAATTATACATATTCTCCACTTCTTACAATATAATAGTTATGAATTTATCATAATTTTTTAAACAGATATGAGCTTTTGGATTTGATTATATAGGATATAAAAATATCTATTATTTTTGTTGCATTTCATTTGAGAATTTCACATAACTAAATATCTAATGTGATCTGATTAAAAATATTCATATTTTTTGCTGACATCTTTTCATTCAAACGAATAAAATTATATAAAATGAATAAATGGTTAAAAATTTTTTGCATTTTATATAGCTACTAATTAATATTTTTAAAATTATTATTATTATTATTATTATTATTTTATTAAATATGAAATATTTTCTTATGAAGCGCCTAATTTATCGATTTCTAATGGATTTTTATTTCTGAATTTGTGTTTTTTCATTTGAATTTAAATAAAGAGACACGTTATTACTTTTTTATCTTTAAATAATAATAACAACAACTGAAGATAGATATATTTTTAGTTTTTATTATTGGCAAGCTCGTTACTAGAAAAAAGGCATTTAAATCTGTAGCAGTTAAGCATGGCAGAGATTACTCAATCGCCTACTCGATGTTAGAAAAAAAGAGGACGTCGTTTGGTTGGCTCTGCTATGTTTTGGTTGACTACTTTCGCGAACGTGTAGTAAATTGACTTTGTTTTGGTAACCAGATGTATTCCCAATTAAACCAACGTCAATTAATCATAGAATTGAATGTATGTTCGCGAAAGTAGCCAACCAAACGACGCTCTCATTTTTCTAATATTATCCGGGCCAAATCATCGATCCCTGTCCTTCACAATCTGGTTGACCCCTCCGCAGGGATGGGCAGCCTTGGAAGAGCTTGTTTTGCTCCGTCACATAATATTCTTAATGAATGGAATCTGGCGTCATCTGTTGATCAAAAAAAAAAAAAAAAACATTGAGCAGTCAATCCAGGAAAGACACCAACAACCATAGCAATATCGCCATTGCAACAACAAAGAAATTTAAATATCCTCCCAATGGATCATTTTTGAATTGATGAACGTGTATTATTAAAGAATATCGAGAAAAAAGGTTAAATATATAAATTAATAACAAGTCTTTAGAACACTGTAATAATATAACGATAAAAATAATTTTAATTGCTAACATATTCTGTCTAATTATAAATCTATTTTTCGATCCATCTATAGAGAAAATTTAAACTAATACAAAAAAGAAAACCAATATGATAGTCGATAAACTTGATATTGAAAAAATTTAGTTATATTTAAACAATAAAACTAACAAAACTTAAAAAAAAAACGTTTTCAAAACATGTAAACATTAAATTGATATAAGTCGAAAGCTAATCGATATATGTTTGAAAAGCCTATTATAAAACTATACAATAAGATGTATTCAACCGAATGATTCATAAAACTAAATAAATAACACTAATGAAATCTATTTAAAATAAACGAAAACTCCATATTTAAATAAAGAAGCGAATTTTCGAATTTGTTTTAGTCGATTCCAAAATTAAATAAGACGATCGAGAAATTGGAGAGATGTTAATAAACTTTCAAAGTTTCATCAGAATCCAACCAATAACAAGCGAGTAAATTGCGATTTAATAAAATTTAGAAAAAAAATTCATCCATGTGAGTATGGCTGGGAACAGTGCAGTTGAAGGTCATAAGCCAGGCTACAAAATGTTAAACCTTCTTCTTCTCCACTGCTTAATATGGAGGTTATAGCAGTAGCTTTTTCCTCCGATGACGATACTGGTACGAAAATGATGCGAAGCGGGCGTGCTGTCTCGCACCATTTCAGGCAAAACCTTGTGGGTATCCATATGAGGTCTCATCCCAGACCCTAGTGTTGAACTTGGGAATCGTCAGCATTCCCAGTTCCGTGTAAGGATCCGCGAATGAGATCCAGTGACGGATGCAGTGATGAGATCCAGTGACCAAATGGTAACAAGATGGCCCCTTTAGTCGCCTTTTACGACATGTGAGGTCGGACGGTGGGTATATTCTAACCCCTTATCCACAGGGGTATGTGTTAAACCTTTTCTTTCAAGTTATTTATGTTTTAAGGATACGGTACTTTAACCATCCATCGATACGCTGCTTTGAATGGATATGACTTTCAGCTCATGCCTTATGTTAGGAAATTTTAAATTAAAAAAAAAGATTAAATATTAAGATATGTACTACATACAAAATACAAATGCAAAATTTTATATATAATTTAAAAAATAAAATAAAATTACGCACAGTTTTATTGATATCTATACCGTCAGAGCACCTATTAAGTTATATAATTTAATAACATTTATATCAATTTTTCATGCAAATATAATAACTGATCACAATATTTTATAACGAAATCGATTCGGAAATATCGATTACTGCATTATAATCACTTAAATACATAAATAACATTCATACTCAATTATCCTTTATGTTATACTTCACTAATCGAATTTTCAAAAACTGTTTATCCAAATTCTAAATAAAAACAAATATTTATTTGCTCTCTATTAAAATAATAAAGACAACGATGCTGAAAATTATATATGAAAAATTTTCGTGAGCAGGAATTAATTATATCGTATTCCGATTTTCTTTGCCATTTTATGTTATGAGAGTTTTCAAATGATGTTGATTTAAGATTTTAAATCAACATCATTCCCTCACTCGCCTCACCCTAGATCCAGCACTGAGTAGAAGTTTTAAAATCCATTTGATATTTTATTACTGTAGTGAAGTTCTGATAGAACTAAATTCTTTTATTTTTCTGTTTATCCTTTCACTTTTCAAACGATGTTGATTTAAAACCTTAAACCAACATTTGAAAAATGAAAGGATAAACAGAAAAATACAAGAATTCAGTTCTATCGGAACTTAGTAATAAAGTGTCAAATGAATTTTAAAACTTCTACCTAGCGCCGGATCTAGGATGAGTCGAGTGAGGCAGCCATCTTGGGCGAAAATTATGAGGGGGCACGAAAATGCAGTTGCAATTTCACACATAAGCTTAATTATATTTTTCTTGGCAATATTTCGTGCTGTAGAGTTGATAGATCAACTCTACAGCACGAAATATTCTACAAAGACATAATGGTGTATTTTTCTAACGGATAATACTTATCAAGGGAGAGAGAAACAATGCCAATTAGATTGATTAATTGATAATTAATTATTAATGAATTTGCCTCATTGAAAGCAAGAAAAATTAAACTATAGTTCGTGTTTATTATATTAGAATTCATTTTTATAATATATATTGTAAATGTATTTTTTGATAGTATTTTGTTAACTATTTGTTGCTTTGAAAAAACGAATAAAGTTTTCTGTATGTTTCTCAGTGACTATGTATCTGATGTCATTACATTCCCAGTTATAAAGTATTACCTATGTTTATATAAATTAAAGCACTTGAGTGAAGAAGAGAGAGAGGGGGCACCATTTTCTAATGTTCCTCAGATGACAAAATATCTAGATTGCCGCTACTTCTATCTATTGACTATTTATATAAAACCAATTTATAATGCGACTTGATAATTTAATTTTTTTCAGTTTGCTTTATTGTTTTATGTTTACATTGTTTGCTTTCTTTCATCGTGTAAATTTGGATATTTTCACAATTACATTATAAATATATTCATAGCTATACTATTTTAAATCGCTTTCAAATACAGTACAATCAATCACCATTCTTCGAAGTTCAGAAGAATATGAATATTAAACACTATGATACTAATAAATATATTCTCTCATTTAATTAGTTGCAAATAAAAACGTTGGGCAGAAACTGAAAACTTAAATAATTTTCAATTTCGTTTTCCGCTTCATTTTTCTGTTTTATATTTTTTAGATGTTGTGAATTACTTATTTAATAAAAAATTTTTTTAAAAATTTCGCAAACTTTACTTCGTGATTATATATAAACATTTCTTTAATATTTTTTTGGAAATATAATAAGTTTCGCCGTCAAGTAAAATTTCATGTCATTGTTTGCGTCATTTAAAAATTAGAGCAAGTACAAAATTTCGATAGAATGCAGTATTAAATATGTCATCCTAAATTATATGAAACAATAAGAAAATCAATTTTGATTATTAGAATAAATCATAACAACAAGTTTATACTATACAGAAAATTACAGTATATAAAAAGACCATTTAAAGTTTTCTACGCGTAAAATGGTTATTAAAATGTTGATTTTTTTAAATACTGTACTGAGCTACGCTTTGAATATAACATTTATAATACAAGAAAATTAAAATACAAAATATTCATAACATAGGAGGTTGTCTACGGATGATTTAGTGTAGAATATAGATCTAGTTCAAATAATCAGCTATTTGTGTATTCGATTTTTCAATTGATTGAAGTTCTAGATTAAGTGTAACTCAAACAAACGTGAATTATTATTTATCCAATGAACATTACCAGCAGAATAATTTTATAATGATATTTATATTAAAAGGCACGAATGGATTTCAAGTTTGCGTGCTGAAACCATATCCAAAAAAATGGCACTTCCAAATATATTTTTATAACTCTTGAAAAACTCTTACCTAGATAATGTTTTCTGATGTCAACAGAAAAATCGCTATTAGGTTGATAAAAATAGAAAAAAATTAGATCTGAAAAAATCCTTTAAGTTATTCAGATTCGAAAAATAAGGATGTTTTTTTAATCTGATTTGACCGCATTTTGTTCTCATAACGAACTAATTTTAAAAATTAACATATCTGAATGTTTTTTATTTTAAATAATTTGCTTATTTTATTAAATCTATTTTATATTTATATAAAATTTAATAAAATTTGTTAGGAATAACTACTTCCTATAGATATTTTGTTAAAATATTTTAAAATATTCGATTTTCACAGTTTGTAAATACTAAATCTAAAATCGCATCTTTAATTTTATTAAAAAATTTTATATCAATTTTATATAAAGATATAAAAATACGATATAATTTTCTAATAGATTCTGTAGAATATTTTCTATAGGAAGAAATTATTATTATTTTTTATTTCTATCATTTGCTTTATGAGTTATTCCATTTATACGATTAAGCAACGAAAAGATGTTCCTGTTATCTTTTAATATATAATAAAGCTTAAATTTTCTAAACTGATACAAGATAATTTTTTTTATTATATACATTTTTATTATATAATTATTTTTTTTATTAAAAGATCAGATAATTTTATTCTTATTTTAAATGTATCTGTAAATGTCATTATGCTTTATTAAAAAATATTCTTGATGAAACTTTAGCATTATTTTTTATGGAATTATATTTTGCATTGCTTTATGTTGTATTTTTAAGTCGTCAATAATTTTATTTTCTATCAAAATTTACGTTAACATTGATATTTCGATATTTTCAAGGTAGAGTACGGAGAACTATCAGCTGTTCGAATATTGAATATTCATTTGTTCAAATCGAATAGATGATAATATTAAAATATCAAGTACAATTTTTATATTTAACAAATGTTATTTTATAGATATAAAAGATATTTTTCTTCTAAAAAATAAATGATTTTATTGATCAAACTACCCAGTTATCGTTTAAATTAAGCTTTTTTTTTAAAAAAAAAAAAAAAATATGTATATATATATTAAATGGCAGAAAATCACAAACTGGAATCAATAAATTTATAATTCAGATATATTTTATATAAAATTCTTTTCTTTAATTAAATTTAAAATCGATTTTAGATGCAATTTATTTATATATTCTTTAAATGCGTTTTCTTCAATGCGTTTCAACAGTTTACAATATTTATTTGTATTAACGATCTGCACTTGAATTTACTGTAATGTTAGCATCGATTTTTTTTCAACATCATACGATATATATTTTCAAAAATAAACATCAACAGAAAAAAAAGAGTGTTTGAATCAAACGTTTCACGCATATCACGAAATTATTCTGATTTTCGTTTAAGTATAATTTGCATTTTCCTTCATTCAATTCGACAGTTTCGTCACGAGATTTTAACACACGTTAAAAATAATCAAATTAAAAAATTAAATTTTTTTAAAGTTATCCAAATACAAGTGATTTTTACGATTTTGTATGAACTTATTTTATTTTATTTGTTATTAATTATCAAAATCTTTATGGTTGTATAATGCTTAATTACTCTTTAAGTATTATCAATTTATCCATTTTATGTGTTTTGCTTTGTTCTTAGATAAAACTTTATCGTATAAAACTCTCAAAAATAATGCGTTAAGTGCGCAAAAATATTTTATCAACTTTAATGTTTCAACTACTTAACTTACATTCGAAAAGTTAGTGATGCAAATGTTAATCAACAATCTTGTGTATTATTCTATTAATGAGAAATAAAATTATGGATATGTGATATTAATGCCCATAAATTGTTAACTAAAACTTGTTTAAACAGATGATTAGTTAGCAACATTACTGTGCCAATTTTTGTCAGCATAGTGAAAACTTATATTTTTATTAGCGCAAGTATTTGTTCCGAAAGAATTGCCTAAATGAATAAGTTGCATACATTTTATCTAACAACATATCTTCCACCAATAATATGCTATTCAATGCATTGATGCAATTATTCACAAGAAGTTAATGTACATTTTTCTAAATTTTTTTTACTTGAAATACTTTATGGGAAATATAAATTTGACAATCATCTGTAAAACGTATATGTATAAAATATTTGTAATTCTATTACATTTACACAATATCAATAATCTAGTTACTTTATCAGTAGGGGAGAGTTGCCTATTGCGTACTGGTCACCTAAATCGTACCTGATAACTATTTCGTTATATGTAACGAAATAGCTATCAGGTACGATTTAGGTGACCAGTACGCAATAGGCAACGCTATCCTACTTATTCATTTATAATTCTTTCTATACTAATCATTAAAAAAAATTCACTATTAAATAAGAAAATAGATATGCAATACAGCTAATTAAAAATCTTGTCGATTTTTTTATATTAATTAATGCACTTTATTTGAATTTTATTGCACTCATAGTCAATTTTATTGAATAGTCTTGCTTCCTTTTTAAACTACTTTCCGAAAGAAAATAGGATCACCATGCTAGTGAATATCTTCGGTATGCCTTCCATTAAATTTTTTTGGAATAATTAGTAAATTTTCGTGAAATTCGATAGAGATGATGTCATCAAAGACGACTTCGAAGCCGCATGTTTGAACTTTACTTATTGGTTATGCTATCAGTTTGAACAAATTATTGTAATTTTATGTAATTTAGTATTAAGACCAGATAAATTAAAGATGACTTTGATACATTTATAACACATCAATTAATATTTTGTCTTCAGCCATATAAAAATGGTAGGTGTTTAAATTTTTTAAATTTCTCCTTAATAAAGGCAATAAGTAGTTGAATTATTTGATAAATTTATATAATATTCTATAAAAAGAATGTGCCATTGAGATATATTTGATGGCATAAATTTTAATTCCACATTAATCATTCCAAAATAATGGACATTTTCTGAAAGTAGGCCGATTAATTTTCAAAGTTTTATTAACTTTTAATGAATATAATGATATTAAATATTAGTTTTAACTCATCAATATTTTAATATTGTATTCATTAATAACGTCTAAATAATCATTAATAAACTGTACAAATTTAATAGCTTAATGTTCGTGATCTACTGTTTACCTAAGGATAAAAATAATACAAAGAAAAATAAATTACGTGTTGTGTAAGCAATTAATATATTACAACTAAAAACTATTGTATTTTAGAACAATATTTTTTAAAAATGTTACTGTAATTAGTCTTGTTTGATATATATAATTATTATAATTTAGTAGTTGTGGGTGATAAAATTAATGGGACGTGTCATTAACGAAGATAACGTTTAGAATACCCGCAATATCTATTGACGGTCTTGTTGACGATAAATTTAACTTCGCACCGTTTATGCACTTATATTTTCGATTCTATATAATTAAAATATATCTACTGTATTTATATTTATATTTTATGAAATAATTAATAATTAATTACTTTTCTGAATAGGCGTTTGAATATTAAAAATTTGGCGTTTTCGTGGCTAATTCCTAATTACTGATGACAGCGCCAAAATTGATTTAGCGATGACAACTATCCTTGCAGCTATAATACAGTAATTTTGTAATAAGATTATAATTTCAAAACAAGATGATCGAATTTATTTATATCTTCTTATTTTTTGTTCTTTTCTTTACAACTCATTCAAATAACTGTTCTAATTTGTTTCATTTTATCACAGAAAAATTTCGTGCTTCTTCAAATTAGAGTAGTGTATTGAAAGCAAATTCTTGCAAGCATTACACTTTTAGGAGAAGTCTAATAAAACGCCCTACCTATATAAAACATCTTTAAATAGTGGTACTGCTCGGGTATCTCCAGCAATCTATTTGGTCCTCGCGGTCCTTCGTATCGGATAATACATCATGCGAAATTAAATGGATGCCGCCAAATAAATTCCTTTTGAAATTCGGTAGCATACATAAAAAGACTATAATCTAACTTATCTCTCTTGTTTTACGCTATTTTTCAACTAGAAATTACTGAGTGGCCGAACTATTCCAATATCCCCACTAGTTAGACTGATCATTTTCTACTTACATTCAGGGCCGGCCAGAAGGCAACGCGAACAGTGCGACCGCATAAGGCCCCGCGATCTCGCATGATCCAACTCTTCAATTAAATTATTATTTAATCGAAAATTTAGATCAATTAAATAATAATTTCAATTAATTTATTATTAATAACACTTTTTAAACTTTGTAATCATAATATCTAAAAGCCATCCAACGTCGCGCTAGAACTGAAGAACTTTGAATAATAAAACACTATTGACAAGCGTCGGCACCATTTGACATGTTTTGAACTTCCGTTTCGAACAAGGACTTGTGGAACGCTTGTTTCGCCCCGTCACTTAGTGTTCTAATAGAATGGAAAGTAGCATCATCTGTTGACAAAAGCAACGCCCAGATAATAGAAAATTTCGCTCCTACTGGCAGGGAAGAGCAATCGCCCTTAACCCTGTATAAAACTATCTCAGACGATGAGAGAGAAAATGGAGATTTTTGTTTTATGTCCGAAGTAGCATATGTCCGGCCCAGAAGACAACACACTGTCCTGGGGATAATATCGACTGGCGCAATGAATCAGTCGGGCTCGGCCGCTCTTCCGTAACTAAATATCGCTGGGAGTGAACTCCACGGAGTTTATTAATTTCCCTCGAAGAAGCATAAGCCTCCCTCCCACCTGGTTATGAGGACAAAGTCCCTATCAATCTGAGGCCAACTGCTTCTCATAATGGCATTGTTAAGGCTTCTATTTCTCGGACAATCATCCCTTCAGCATAGTAGGTCACCTTGGATTTAGGACTCGTACTTCACGCAAAGCATACGACGGTCCGGTTCTTAATTCCGACTTATATAAAGACGGCAGGCAAGTGGCGAACCGTAGAGCATTCCACCTGCGACGGATGAATGGAGCCATGTTCTACCAGCTCAATGGATGAATTTCTTCACTTCGGACAGTGTCTGGATGATCTGGAGGAATTCGGCCGATCTTAACCGATACTGCGAAGATATTCTACTGAAATTCAAACAAGATTTAAAATGGACTTTATCCAGCTCAGACATCCCTCTATACCACCAGTGTTACTTATATCCATGATAGATCTTTTCTGTGTGATTTAAGCTGCTTTCTAACAGATTAAGTAGCGGGACATTCTAATGTCTAACATGGGCCATCCATATCCTGGTCCGGTAGAATTTGAACTCCTCTTGAAATAGTTTTTGGAGATGTGGAACCTAGGAATTGAATCTTTGTAAGCGAACGCTGGATTCAATTCTACGAACCACACTGTCAATTAGTACTGATCTAGTTGACTCTATGGTGAGGTTTTTTTTTGTGCATATTTTACACCCCTT
>WUQG02043214.1:0-10583 GCA_011317285.2 Androctonus mauritanicus
CATGTCATTTTTGAAGGTTTCAAACTATCACTAATGCTTTATTTGTGTGTTTATTTGTAATATAGATGATGCGAAAACTGTACATATCATAAACATTATTATTTATAAAATAAAAAAAAATTATCTTTCAAATTAACGTATCATGGTAATTTTAAATAAAAACATTGTATTTCTAATTATATTAAAAAATATATATATATATTCAAGGATCGAACCCACCACAAACTGCTTGACAGTCGGGCACCGTGACCATCAGGCCACACCCATACATTCCAAATGAAACATTTTTAATAGTATAAAGCAATGATATCAGAAAATTAAGATTTTTGGAAGTTGATTTTGCATGTTCTAAGGCGCATTCAAAGGAAAGCTCGAACACGTGTCTCCTTATTTTGACTGTAGATTAAGATATATAAAAATTGTCCAAATCCCGGACCCGATAGCTGTGACCTCCCCTTGTGAGTGTAAACTGCAAAAACAGCAAATAAAAGAGAAATTTAGAACAATAAGTTAGTGACAAAAGTGCAAAGTTGAACTTTCTCCCAAAGATAATTTAAAAATTAATATTTTTCTCCCAATGATCAACATTTTATAAGCAACCTTATAAACTAGAACTGCTATTTACATGGCAATATCAGCCAAATTTTCATAGTAAACTGAAATATTATTTTTGATAATCTTTGCAAGAGAGTAAACAAATTTTTCAATAAAAGGTTGATAGTATATCCCAAAGATATAAAAGAACTTTATGAACAACTTAAATACTTTCATATATATGTTGAAACAAATTATTGAATGATCATGATATTTCTCATAATCATACAGAATAATTGTGGATGACAAAACTCAATATTTCCAAATGTTGAAGCTTTTCTGCATTTATTTTTATGTTTAATGGCTCAAACTGCTCAGGACTATTAAAATTAAAATTAATAAAAAAAAATTGTAGAAGTATTCTATCAACAGACATTAAATTCCTTGGGTATTTTATGTCTAGAATGAAATAAAGAAAAATGGAAAAATTAAATTAAATTAGGAAAAATGTCATTTAATGATATCATTAATGATTTTGTAAGAAAAAAATTGTATTATGTTATAATTCATACTAATTTAATAAAGTGTTTCTTTTTAAAAATAGGGCTTCATATTTATTTATGATCTAGAACTACATAAAATGTAAATCTGGCATTGTGAAAACATGATTGATAAACATCATGTATTAATTTTGTTCTATGAAGTCAGACTGACTGCACTACAAGTACATGATATAGTAACCAGTCAATAAACTGATAAGAGGCCCTAAAAAGAAAACAGTTTTTGATTATTTTTAATACAGACTTTTAATATGCAAATATAATTATACTAAATATTTCATTTTTACTTCCATCTAGTATTTTCCTTATTTTTATCTATATAAAGTGTAGCATGGAAGAAATGCATGTTTTCCTTATTATAAATAATAAACAGAGATTATTCAACATTACTATACATTGTTTCTTTACAAAATTTGTTGAATATTCTGAATTTTGATGGTTTGAGAACTTTGACTTATAGCTGGTTTTTTTTATAGCAAGCTTCATCAATCAACTTGCTTTTGAGTTAAATTCAAAACACAAATAAGCAAAAAGTTCTGTTCTATATACTTCGTATAGTGTAAACAACCTGTGTACTGACGAGGGACTGCTTCCAAGTCCGAAAACGTTTTACACGAATAAAATTCTGCTTGCTTATCGTGCTTATTTGTGTTTTGAATTTAGCTATAAGTCAAAGTCAAAAGCAGCCGAGACCTCCGACCGTTTTGACTTATAGTATTGAGCCTATAAAAATTTTGTTTCAACTTAAAACAGATTTGAATTATAAACAAAAATTATGAATATCTGATGTAAATTGGAAATCTCCTATACTATGAAAATAATAATAAAATTTTTACCACTGTATTTTGTATTTTCTTATTTTTGTGGAATACAGGATGGATGAGAACTAGACCATATGCTATTAAGGATTAAGGATAATTTTATGGTTAACCCCCTAACTAAAGTTTTGAATGTGTTTGAATAAGCCTCACTCTAAAAATTCAATTTTTTAATTCTTAATGACAAAATAATCAGAAAAATATTTTCGTTGGGGTGTATCCTGTTAACAAAAATATCAATTTGAAATAAGTTATGCTATTTTATTTTGTGTTCTGATAGGTCAAATATTTAAGTACCTGTTAATGCTCAAGCATAATTTTCACTTCATCCACAATCATTACTTATTTCAATCATCTAATGGAATATATAAAAGCTATAAACAACTGCACACTTAATATGAATTTTTTTAAATAAGTATAGTTTCAAAGATATATTTTATTTCTTTGTATAAATCTTCAACACAATGGAACCATCAAGTGCATTTTTAAATGTGTCAACAGGTGCAATCATTAATTTTCCAACAAACAATTCTTTCTTTCAATAACTTAGCAGATCAAATTACTGAAATGGTATTCATTTAATCCCTAATTCTTGTGTAAAACTTTCCTGCATCTTTTGATTTATAATAAGTTCATCTTATTACATATATATTAAATTCCATTTGAAATCATACTATTGCTAAGTATACTGTATACTGTATTACTAAATTTCAGCCAAACTGATAAGTTTGCTATCAAGGAGAAATATATACAAAGGAAGGTCAAAAAATTCTTATCCTCACCATGATGTATGTGTGCTATAAATTTGTAATTGTAAACAATAGGTTACTGTCTTACTATAGTGTTATTTGAAAAGTAATTTTGTTTTTTTCAGGAAAATGAATGACAATTTTTTTATAATATATAAATATTTTATTCAAATTATATATTGATCATTTTGGTCCAACACATTTTTGCCATCTTTCTGGTAGTAGCATGATTCCATGCTCATAGAACTTTTGATCTTTGCTTGCAAAAAACTGAATCAACTGATTTCTGACATCCTCATCTGAACTAAATATTTTGCTATTTAAAGAATTTTATAAATAATAATCGGATGGTGCCAAATCTGGTGAATATGGTGGTTGTGGTAACACATCCCATCCAAGCTACAACAGCTTCTGGCAAAGTCATCAAACTTGTATGAAGTCGGGCATTATTATGGTGAAACCCTACATCTTTTCTGTTAATCAATTCTGGCCTCTTCTGTTTGACAAAATCACTCAATTTGTCCAATTGGTGGCAGTACATTTGTGAATTAATTGTGGAATTGTCTGGTAGAAGTTCAAAAAATAATAATTCCCTTGAAATCCCACCAAACAGAGAGCATCACTTTTCTGGATGAATATCTGCTTTTGAAGTGCTTTGAGCTGGCTCATTTCTGCTCCATGATCTCTTGCATTCAACGTTGTTGTAAACAATCATTTTTCACTGCTAGTTATGATTCACTTCAAAAACGGATCATTTTCTTGATGTTTGAGCAGCAAATCACAGATGTCAATGCAATGGAGAAAATCTCTTTCCTTGAGAATATGTGGAATCCAAATATTGAGCTTTGAAATGAAACCAAATCATTTTATATGGCATGAATGATTGAATTTGACAAATTCAATCTCATAGCAATTTCTCATGTTGTTATTGGCAGTTTGCTTCAACCAATGACTTTATTTTGTCTTTATCAGATTCATCTAGCCTTCCAGAGCATGATGCATCTTTAATTTCGAAATTGTGAGAACAAAATTTTGCAAACCAATTTTGGCACTGGCGTTCTGTTAATACTTCTTCTCCATACACTTCACATAACTTTTTTCTTGAATGAACAGCATTCTTATCTTTTCAGTAATAAAAAAAGCCAAATGCTTTTGTTTTCCATTTTTGATATGACATGACAAAAAAAAAAAAAAAACAATTGCACAGAATCAAAAAAGTGTTTTCATAAATAAACCTTGAAATGTCAGCTATCAAAATATATAATAACAATATGGCTCAGAATGAAATTGGCTGGTTAAAAATACAACTAACACTACTTGTGGGGAAAAACAAAATTACTTTCCGAACAACCCTATAATATGCATTGACTTTTTTGTTTTGGATAAGTCCTGTTTAACTAGGGTTGCATGATAGTACAAGAAGGTGTCATGCTGGATGAAACTAAGTATTGAGCTATGATATAGTTCTTTCATCTTCAAGAGAAAACTGCACAAACAATACATGAAAAGATGCCAGTTGTGTATCACAAGGAATGTCCATCCTAAGAGATTGTGAAACAATGGAAACTGGAATTCAAATGCAGTTGCACCAGCATACAGGATGATTGAAGAGAAGGTCATCCAGCAAGGTCCTGTTGTCTGTGTTTTAGGACAGCAAAGATATCATATTAACAAATTACTTACAAAAAGGATCAACAATAACAGGGACATACTATAGGAACTTGCTACAAAAGTTACAGGACAGTATCAACGAAAAAAGATATGGTTTTTCTATCAGAAGATGTGTTGCTGCTAGCTGACTATGCATCTGCACATCAAGCTGCAGAAATGATCACTTTTCTGTACAAATATGGCTATGAAACCTTGCCTCATCCTTTATATTCTCCTGACTTGGTATCTTCATATGAAATAATCAACCAGGAACAAGTCAATTCAGCAGTAAAAGAATAAAGTTTAATAAAAGACGAACATTTTCGACAACTTCTAGCTGCCATCATCAGGTATATACAAGTTGTAAAACAGTTAAAAGAACTTT
Source organism: Androctonus mauritanicus (assembly GCA_011317285.2). Taxonomy (NCBI): domain Eukaryota; kingdom Metazoa; phylum Arthropoda; class Arachnida; order Scorpiones; family Buthidae; genus Androctonus; species Androctonus mauritanicus. The sequence continues at coordinate 4,697 of WUQG02043214.1, forward strand.
AATGTATATGAACATTAGAACAAATATAGATTAAAATACAAAAAATTGGTTACTATAGCAACCTTACTTATTTAAGCAACATAGGAGTATTGCGAGGAAGTTATAAACGAAAATTAACATTAAAATAATATCATTATACTAGTTAGCTATTCATTAAATAAGTAGATAAATAAATACATACAAGCAACAGCTAACATTAACTCATTGAGCTATTATAAAACAGAATTTAACTAGAAGCACAGCATTTACAATCCAAACAAACACAAAACACGAAAAATGTCCCTTTGCATTAAGAATCCTTATACTCATTTAGTAAGTACTAATGAAAAGGGACATTTTTCGTGTTTTGTGTTTGTCTGGATTGTAATTGCTGTGCTTCTTGTTAAATTCTATTGTATAATAGCTCAATGAGTTAATGTTAGCTGTTGCTTGTATGTACTTATTTATTTATTTATCTACTTATTTAATGAATAGCTAACTAGTATAATGTTATTATTTTAATGTTAATTTTCATTTATAACTTTCTAGCAATACTCCTATGTTGCTTAAATAAGTAAGGTTGCTATAGTAACCAATTTTTTGTATTTTAATCTACTTTATATTCGTTCTAATGTTCTTATACGTTAAAGTTCTTTTAACTGTTTTACAACTTGTGTATACCTAATGATGGCAGCTAGAAGCTGTCAAAAATGTTCGTCTTTTATTAAACTTTATTCTTTTACCGCTGAATTGGCTTGTTCCTAGTTGATTACTTCATATGTTTAAAGAAGTTAAGCAGTTTGTTCATCCGTTTGACATGAAGCATTGAGCATACAATGATCATTAAAATTGCAAATCTGGTGTCCCAGATAAGTATATAATAATTATTGATATTTGAATGTTGATCAGAATCATTAAAGATTGTGCAAACTTGACAGGAAATATCAGAGATCATTACATCTACAGAATACAATGATCTCAACACTACAATCTTTGAATGTATTTCTTTTAGATATCATCACATTATATCTATACAAAAAATACTAAAAATAACAATTATTATTATTATGTAAACTTAAATATGAAATGATGCATTATCTATATATTATTTTAATATTTAATAAACAATAGAAATTTTATATTGTACATTAAGTGCAGGTTTATTGTTCAGGAAAATTTTTATTGCATTAATTTCTTTAAATAAAATTAATTTTAATGAAAATCATAGTTTAAAATAGCATTTTATAAGTAAAACTTCAAACAATACACAAAAAAGCATTGTAAATCTACAAGATATTTAGCATATTAGAACAATAAACAAAATGGTAACAGATTTCCAATAAAGAATATAAACTTATATTTCAGTTGATGAAATATGAAATGCTTCTTAATTTTTATGCTGTTTCTATTTTAAACAAACTTCTTTTTCTTATAATTGAGATATTATAAATTTTTTTCTAGATTTATAATAAAATCCGAATGACTTTGCTTCTTCATACTTCTGTCCAAAAATAGAGAAAACTTGACAAGTAAATTAATAAATCAGTGACATCTCAAAAAAATATTATATTTGCTAATTTTGATAAAAATAGAATACTAAATAAGTGAATAAGTATATCCTTAAAATATCTTACATGTAAATGATGTCATTGCTGAGAATTCCAACAATTTTTCATTCAAAATAGAGCATTGCTAATGAGAAGTATATAAAAATATCAAACAGTTTAATTAATTAATATTATCTTCAAAAACAATGTTTATTTCACATTAATTCGTTGGGAATATCCATTAGTCCAGTAATCATCATTAACATAGCTTCTTTCACTGTTGTTGCATGTTTACCATGGTTGTTAATTATTTATAACTGCTGACTTGAACAAAATGGAAGTAAAATACAAATAAAACAATGTAATGCTTCATGAAGTAGTAGGGAAATATTCTACTCCTCACAAATCAGGCTTACCCATATCAACCATTAGGTTAAGTTTTTATAATGTAACTATACTAGGTTGATCATGTTCTATTAATGCCAAACTGAGACAGAAATATTTCAAACAGAAATATAATTTTAGTATGTTTTATTTTTGTACTTATATATTTACCAACTTACCAGATTCATTGTTTTATTCATTAATAATATCAATATAACATACTTCTTAAATTTAATCATAATATTTAAAAGCCATTCAATATTGAATTCAAATTGAATTGTAAAACATTATTGTCAAGTGTCAACATGTACTTGATGATACTGATTTGACACGTATTTTGAATAATAACTTTCATCTTGAAAACAAGGATTGACTCTAAAATCTGAAATTTTTTTGGAGCATTTACTGATGTGAGACAATGTTTCAAAATGCAGAATTTTCCTGGAAAATCTTATTCTAAATCTGATACTTATCCTATACTCAGTTAACATATTTCTCCTTAGCACATTGATTTTCTGGTTCAAATTAATACAGTATAATGGAACATATTACATTGTTATAAAAATGAATAATATTCCAATAACTTAATCTGTAAATTTTATCTTTTATAGATTTTCTTAATTGCTGTTAGGAAAATAAGTATGCATCTAGGCATATTTCAATTGCACAAATTTTGATGAATTCTTTCACTTAAAAGAAGATTTGTAAAGTATATTTCAATGTAAAATAAACAAAAAAACACTATATAGCAGATCTTTCCAAAGTTTTTAATCAAAAAACATTTTTGGTTGATATTTTCTAACCATCTTCAGCTTAGAATATTTTGTTTTAAAATTCAAATAGTCATACACCAGAAATAAAGTATAATATCAAGTTAAATTTGAAGAAAATGTCTTTTAAAAACAAAATAAATATTTATAATTATAATAATAAATTAGAAATTATGTATACCAGATAAAATTAACATAATAATATTATATAAGGAAACAATACTGTTTAAGATATGATACAAGTTATGCATGGCCTTCTTGTATAGCATAAAACAGGCATTAGAGATAAGTTCACTCATTTGTTCATAAATCATATTTTATGGGCCAATCTTTGTATAATTTCAATAGATTCATTTATTCTTCATTCATGTACTTCTTATATACTTTTTGCTTCTTAACAGAGTAATTTATTAATTATTCTTATATATTCTCCTCTTTATTAAATAACATTCTTTCATTTAAAAAACATGTGCTGATATCTAATTAATTATTCTTCATTCTTTTATATCATTGCACTTTCTTATCATTTTTGCCCTCAACTACCAATTCTTGTCCATAGAATCTTCTACTAAGAATAGTAAATAAATTGCCTATTTCTAAATCATGTTTAGGCTTTCATAATTTATCATTAAGATTTCTACCATTCCTATATGCTTTTTTTCATTATCTGTATACTCTTACCATTATCTTTATTAATAATAGGCACTATGTATATACTTGTCTATTAATCACATTTGTACTTTTCCTTTCATTCCTTAGGCTATTAAAGAGAGTACAGAGTCTCTTGGAGGCTAATTTTATTTCTATATTTTTTTTTTGCATACTTTTAACGACTCCTCCTAAATCAGGGCTATCCAATCTGCGGCCCAGTGCTATAATGAATGCAGCCCAACATAAAATCGTAAACTTCCTTAAAACATTGAAATTTTTATATACTTAATGAAGTTAATTTTTTTATTATTTAAATAATATGGGTCTAAATAAATAAATACCTATTTATATTTTCTATTTACATTTATATTTCCTGAAATATTTCTTATTTCAGTGATTAAAACTTATTGATCTGTTCTATAATTTAAAAAAAATTTCTGAACTAAACAAAGTCAAAGATTATTATGCTACAAAATTTTTGTTTATTTGTCATAATGGATATCATATATTATACATTATTTATTAAGTTTTTTCTTAACAATTATTGTTAGAATTAGTATATTTTATGTGCAGCCTGAGACAAATTTTTCTTCTTCAAATGTGGCTCATGGAAGCCAAAAGGTTAGACCCCTGTCCTGAATTCTCCCTTAGATATGAGACTGGTTGGTATTTACATCTGCAGATCAGGGGCATTAGGAGTATTATTATATTTGCAGCTTGTCCACTATGTCTCAAGAATCTTTTTAAAAATTGCTTTCATAAATTTCATTGTATATCCCTACCTTAAACAGTCACAAAAAATTCTATTAAGCTCTCCAATCTTGTTTTCTTCCAAAGAACAATGGGTTATCACTCATTTGAAATATACTTGTAAAGCTGATCTCTTGAATTGGTGTGGATTATTAGTTCATATGGGAATAAGTGTAGATATGCATGTTGGTTTTCTATAAATGCTGATCTTGTAGCAGTCATTGTTCCACATAATTTGGAGATCAAGAAAATGTACTTCTCTATTGCTTTTTTAATTCAATACAAGCTTTAGTCCTACATTTCTATTAGTAAAAGTATCTAAGAACTTTTGGGTTCTATCTTAGTCTTTCCAGATGATAAATATGTCATCTACATATCAAGTAAATAATCTAAAATTTGCTTTAAATGAAATTAAGTATCTTTATGTAACTGAACAATATTCAATAGCCATCAACTTACCAATTGGCACACTACAGGTCTGTCTGTAAAACTTATAGTTGAAAGAAAAATACAATTCATAACATAATATGTTGGCAATTTCTCTAAACACAGCAGCACAACCATCCATATCTGGCATATTTTCCAATAAAAATCTATAGAAAGCAAGCATAGTCAGTAGTAGTTCTAGCGATGGATACAAACCCTCAAAATCATAGATAACCATCATTTGATGTTGGGAGTGAGTCTTATTTCTAAACTTAGAAAGAACTTCAACTTCTAATGATGTTTGAAGTCATTCTATATATACTTATACTGCCCAAGTTTATTCTGACACCACATGGCAATCTTGTGCCCTACATTTATTATATATAGGAGACTGTATTTTCTCAATAATTGGACAAACAGTTACAGAATCATTGCAAGTTTTAATGTAAGCAAATAGCCTAGAACAGGCTGGGTTATGAACTTTGTGGAATTTAAAGATTGGAGGAAAGGATCTATTCTTTTATCAGATTATCAATTTTATTAATTAGATGTCTGGTTGGGTCACTAACCATATGACACCTGATTCTTCAATGAAAACATCCTGTTCTCTTTAGCATCACAAGCTTCCTAGATTTGTCCTCCCTCATAACCACAATGTCTTGTCCTTTAATCCAGTCCAACATCAACTTTATCAAGACCTCTTTTCTTATAGATGTTGGATCTGATAGATTATGCATACATTATTTCTGTTCTACAACTCTCCAATGTATAGTCTCCTCCTTTATTTCATTTAAAAGTTCTATTAGCCTTTCTACAGCAGAATAAAGCTCCAAATTTATAGATCTTTAGCTGAAGTGTATGCAAGTCCTTTCTGTACTGACAAATTAAGTCTTAAGTCACTAAAAAGTTATGGAATTTATATATCTCCTATAGTGGTAACAATATCCTGAAGATTTGATTCTCTCTTTTTATTGCCATTAAGCCAGTTATAGAATATCTATTTTGGTTTTTTAATATGCCGTTGCCTAAGCTGATATGAATGAATGTCCACGCTACTCTTTATTCTGTTCATCCTCTTTAGTACCTTTTCCTGCTGTATATTCAAAATTTCACTTTCTAAAAGATTAAGTTTATGTTTAAGTTTATAATACTTTCTTTTGGAAATTGATAAGGCAAATCTGAAGTGAATCAGCTTTTTAGTATGCAAACCTCTTATGTGATTTTACTGGAAGACATCCTAAAAATAGACAATAAATGTAAAACAAAAGGACAGGATACAGCCTATATAACATTCATTTATTACTACATAAGAAAAGTCCAGCACTTAAAACACAGTAATTATATTTTATTTCACAGTAAAACGTTTTCGGACATTAGACG
>WUQG02043225.1:0-10583 GCA_011317285.2 Androctonus mauritanicus
TATCGAAAACGTTAGCAGTAAAAGTTTTGTTTGTTTGTTACAACTGCTTTATAGTGCTTATTTTATTTATTTATTTATTTATTAGTTAATGTATTAATAAAGCAGTAAAACTATTATGGATACAAAACCAATACAATTGTTCTGTTACAATTGTTTTAAATGCTTTTTCATGAATGTTTAGCATTTATTTATTGCAATTAATATTCATATTTTCAACTTTTTTGATACTTTATAATTGAAAAAAACTTTCAAATCCAGGAATTTATTAAGCATGAACTCATAAACTGAGAACTATCTTTATATATTAAGAATATAAAAATAAATTACGTACGTTTAAGAGATTTTTCTCAGAATAAGAAACAAATTAAAATAGGTTTTTATCTAAATATAACTTTATTATATGAACATTTTTTTAATAATTTACAGAATGAATTAAGCTCATATAAACATATATATACATTATATATTTAACATATATATAAAATCAAGTATACAGTGTGTGTATATATATATATATATATATATATATATACATGTTATCAAATTTTTATCAGAAAGCATAAAACTTTTGCTTTATCATAATATTTAAATTACATAAATTATAAAAAATAAGAATCTATATGATGAATAAATTCAAAAGTAAATATTTTAATGAAAATTTTATTTTGGGAAAACAAATATATTCCTTACCGAGCAATTCTATTATTATCAGATTTCCTAACACGACGAATGGCAGAAATATTAGCTTTAATGAAATAATGCTGTGCTAAATCTAAAAAAATAAAAAATTTATTTAATGATTAACAAGTAATTCTTTTCAAAAGTATTTTATTTATTGTTTTTAATATATAACAATACAAAAAGAATTTGAATATATTCCTTTATTGATAAATTATTTTTGAAAGTGTTTTATGACATTTTTCAATGCAAATTCCTATCAATAAAACCAACCAGCATTTTAAGAAATGATATATTTGGAATGAAACTTCATAAAGCCCCCAGATTTCAATAAGAAAAATTCTATCCTTTAATGGTTAGAATTTTTTACTTTACTTCTACTGTTAATTAATTGCCAATATTAGATTTTCAGCTTAAGAAAAACTAAAGATATTAAATTTTAAGATAACAAATAACTTTAAGAAAGCAAAAAGCATATAAATTCAATATTAACTTTCATAAAAACTTTTTACTTAAATAACAAATATGTGAGGAGAAAATTTAGCTTGCCACTTAACATAGTATATTTAAGTGGACTTTTGTAAAAAGTTGTGTAAAAAGACTTTTGTAAAAATGTTAATCTCGGCTGTCATCTTTAACTGATTGTACGCTTCTGTGGGGTTAAGGGTGTGTTCATTCCAGGGGGTCGAGTACTCTAGCGTGGGAATTGTTGTGTGTCCTTCTGGTTGGGACAGAGTTGTACCGTCTTCGAAAGTGGTAAGACGTGTTATGTATTATACTGGATTCATATACTTTGTGAAGAATAAATAAATATTATATACAAAATTTTGTTTGTTACAAAATATATAATAGAATCCCAATTAACTGTGTCTCATTTAATCAAGATTCCCATATTATCCCAGGTAAAAAACAATTCATCTCATGTTGAATTTTTTAACATGAACTTTTAACATATTGAATGTTTTTGAATCATTTTATAATTTTATAATAAAACAGTTGAAAATAAAATTAAAAATGTTTTAAATTAATTTTATTTACAATTGTTCTATTACAAAAATAAAAAAAAATCAACAAGAAGAAAGTGATAATTTATTTTTAAATTATATAATATATTAAGTTATTCACTGAGAGAAATGTAAACTGATCATGCCAGTAAATGTACAACAAAGTGATAGTATTAATATGATGCTAAATAAACTGTCTTCTTAAAGGTACTGTGACATCGACTTATAACAATAAAATGATCTCTTTAGCATAAAATAATATGTATAAAGAGGCAATTTTTGTTAAGACTAGCATAGACAGGTACACAGTTGAGTTGGCCAGGTCTAACTAGGTTCATAATTGAAATTTTTACTTATGTTCAGAACTGGCACTTCATACCTGCTATCAATTCTGGATTTTTTAATAATTCATTTATAAAGAGAAATAATTCAATGTAGAGAAATACATTGTATCTAATGTGTAGATGAGAACCACCAGTTTTATTGCTCTCATGACAGAAGTTGCAGTCTCTTTTAAACAAAGTGTCCAGTTGAAACACAACACATTATTAGTACTATATAACAAACAAATATGAAATTAATAATCTTAACTACTCTAATTTTCTAAAGATATGAAGATATATACAGCTGTGACAGACTGGAGAATAATAAGAAAAACATAAATATGATTAGCTATCAAGTCAGCTAGTTGATGATGCTGGTAATGCATACTAATCAAGTAAATTCTATGATGATCACATTGGAACCAGGTCATCATATATATCATTGAAAATTGTCATGTAAATCATTGAGTGGTTGTTATCAAATTTGCATAATTTTTTCAATCAATTCCAAGTTGCATAAAACAGCCTCCAGGAGGCATTGGTACTTTTGGCTGCTATTTTCAAATGAGTGTAATATTGCTCAGTGAGCTGGTGAGTATATCATTTTTGTTTTCTTCATATGGTGAGAGAGACAGTCTCTCACATATTTTCCTGCTTTCCTCATAAGTAGGCATGGGTTGCTTTTACCAATTGCTTTACCCAGAATAGCAGCAGTGGTTAACAAAGTAACTGAATGATAAAAATTCTAATTTTTATTAATTATTCTTGCTGTATGTAAAAACAAAGTTTAGTATACAATTAAATAAATACAACATATTAAAAGCTCAATAATTTGTGACTATTTCAAAATAACAATGCAAAAATTATATTACTCCTAAGATTAAATATGATTAACTTATAAATTATCAATAAAATTTTATATTAATATCCTTTAATTTGTAAACAGCATTATCTATTTAACATTTCAAAATTTAGATAAAAATTTCTTGTCAAATCAAATTCAGTAAGAAGTAATATGGTAAAACTAAATGCATTTGTACAAAAATAAAAGTTTAAGACAAATGTCAAAAAACACTTTTCAATTCTTTTCTTATAAAGGAGAGATTATTGTAATATTTTGTATTTATCTTGACTGTATTAAATATATTTTTTATAATTTTTGAAACAACTTTTAATCATACAATTTTATTTATAGTTTTAAACTTACCACTAATTCCTTTCTCTGTAATTACAACATCAGGTTTTAATGCAATAATATCAGAACACAATTGTTGAATATATTGTTCTTCCAACTCTAAAATTCTTGTAAAATCTTCTTCTTTTGTTATTTCAATATTAGTCTAGAAAATTTAATTTATAATTAGATAATTCTTCCTACTCCATTTATATCACTTTTATATACATTTACAGTATGTAAAGAAATTATAAATTCAAAAATATTTTTTTAAATAATATTACTGAAACAAATTATATGAAATCACAATCCTTTTGAAATCTGATAATCTTAATATTTGAAATATTTGCTTGAAAATAAACAGAATATTTTTTCTTATATTATAAACAAATTTAATTTTGGAATTAATTGAAAAAATTAATGTTGCATGATATAGAACCATGTACTGCATTATAATTTTGTATAATCAAATTTAGACAGCAAACGTGATAGTTCTGGTCAATTGCATATAGACTAATGACTCAAGGAAAAAGTTTTAAAAGTGAAATATAGTAAAGCTTACATTTTAATTCTACATTGAAAAAAAAGGAAGTCTATCAGAAAAACTGCATATTCAACTGAAAAATCTTACTAAGATACAAAATATGTTGAAATCTAAATAAGGTGAATGTTAATATTGTGTCCACCTGATTTCATTAACAATTTTTATTTAGTAACTACTAAAAACTTTTCTATAAAAGAAACTGTTTTTATTCTGTTAATGCATATGTTCCATCAAAGTATAGAAAAGCTTTCATTCAAACTACTTTGAAAGATTTAAAAAAAATCAAGACTATACCAAAGCTTAAAAATAAGCATCATATATAAGATTAGAATTGGCTAAAAATTATATCAGATGAACAAGAATAGTGGAAAATAGTCTTTTCAAATGAAAAGAAATGAACTTGGATAATGGAAGTGGTTGACAAAGCTTTTATGATTTGTCCAAGAAACCAGTCTCAATTTAGTGGCAGGAGATAATACAATTATAATGTGGGATGTTTTGCCTATAATGATAAATCAGATGTCAGATTTGTTGATGGACAAATGAATTCAGTGATGTGTCAAAAGATAATGCAAAGCAACTATTTTCATTTGATCCTCATATGGAACAGGCAAATTTGAAAGTACCAGCAAGACAATGTACTCAATCATACAAATGATAAAAATCAACCATGGTGTGATTTAAGTGAATATCACAATGCAGAACATCAGATAACCAGTTTTTTATTGGTTGCTTTTCATACATAGCAAATTATTATGAGTGCATAAGGGAGAATTTAGTGATTTTAGAAAATTTTCCCCAATTTTATTAAAAATTTTTTAATATTGACATTTTAATTTTCTTTTTATTTTTGGGTTTAATATATCATGCTTTATGATTGCTAGGCTAATTAATATACTATTTATGAAATAAGTTACTTACCTGACTTTCTCCTTTTTTATATTCCAAAGGACAATCTAAAAGTATAATTCTTGGATTTTCAATACGCCTAGATGAAAAAAATTTTTAATAATTATATTTATTTTCAATTAATTAATATTTTTTAATTTTTCTGCAAAGTTTATTTTCTTTAATGTCTAATTTGCAATTTTTATATGAACTATTGAGAACCAAAGTGGTATGAATCAAGAAATATTTTTTGACTTATAACACTTATTGCATTAAAAATGGATACATTAATTTATATAGATGGATATCAATTTATTATAGAGAAGTGGTATAATAGGAACTCTCATAAGAATCACTTCAGACTGCTGATATCATTCCTCCTCTTGGGCCAAAGTACAGTGTCTTCACAGAACAGTAGTACAAAGTAAGCTGGCACATCAAAGTGGTCATATCATTCTGCATTTCTTACGTTTACTTGCATTAGAGAATCAGGAATCGTTTGCAATTGCGTTGGCAAATCTTAAGAATATGCCTTTTCTTTTTCAAAAATATCCTTTATAACAATGTTTGTATTTCGAGATAAGGTTTAATTTGAACTACAGACTTGATATGTAATCATGTCTCTAATCAATTAAATGAACAACACATTCTGAATTATTGCCTATATTGTTATTCAAATTATAAAGAGCAGATCTCAGATGCCAATAAGTCATTTTCATTAAATCAAGCTTCAGTGTAAGAGGTAAAAAAATTTTATTTTCATAAACTGAAGGTATATGAAAATATAATTGTCATATAGAATAAACTTTTTTAATATAACTTTTTTAGTGAGACAAAAATAATCTATTTTTGTCTCACTAAAAAACTGTCAACTTCAGCCTCTGTGGAAGTGATAGTAATTATTATTAATACCACTCTAGACCTCTCAATCTTCCATTCAGTTCTTGATGATGAAGAAAAACAAGTCAATAATAAAGATGAATAAACTCAAACATATTGTGTTTCATAAACAACTAGTTTTACTAATAAATTGCAATTTTGGAGATTATCATGACTACTTTTTGTTTCTCATGTATCCCAATTTGGCAAATTCTTTATAAGAAAAGTAGAATAATTCATGATTTATATCACTTCTGTTTTTACTGTTAGCAAATTGTTGAGAGGAAAAATGGTACACAAACTTTCAGGGATTATAAAAACAAATCAAAGCATAAATCATTATAATTTCTTTACCACATTAAATTTTAACATTTCTTTTGTAGATTTCACCAAACAAAGCATTAACTGTTGTAATGTTTGAATTTACATTCAACAAAATGCAAATCTTTTATTTCTTGAAATGACAAATATTTCAATTATATCACTTTGGTTCTCAGCAGGTCTTATATGAAAAACAATTCAATGGTGCTTTAGTTTTAATATATTGCCATTGTTTTATGTTATGTATCATATTTGTCAATATAACAGTGGCACAGTTCACTTTATTTTTATGATGAATATAAAGATTTGTTTCTTAATTCAATCTAGAAATTATCCTGATTTTTCAAAAATTCACTATTACACATGTTCTATAGGAAAACATATTAATACTTTATGCATCAGATTAAAATATTGATAAAGCACTTACCTCCTCATTTTTGGGTGAGTTATATCTTTGTTTAACATTACACCTTTTAAGACACATGAATCTTCAATAGCTCCACCTGGAACCTGTAATAATATATACTATGAATAAAAATATAAATACATTTTGTAAAAATTTTTCATAAAATTTATGCAAAAATAGTTCTCTAGATCAGTGTTTCTCAACCTTTTTTGGCCTGTGGACCAGTAAAATTTGTGAAAAAAATTTCGCGGACCGGTGGTTTTTTTACAAAAAATTTTACTAGTTATAAAGAACTACTACATAAGTTAATTGTAATATTTTTATCGTCATTTACTTACAATAATATTTAGATATAAAGATAAGTAAATAAGTGATATTTAAATATAAAGATAAGCTCTTCGCGGACCAGTCAAATTTCTCCGCAGACCGGTACCGGTCCGGCGGACCAGTGGTTGAGAAACGCTGCTCTAGATGAAGCATAGAAAAATACAAAATTGCATAAAATGATCTCTATATTGATAGATACTACCCATAGAAAAGTTATTATTTAAAATTCATATATGCTCTTTTAATAAAATGTGTTACAAAATGATCTGAGCCTCTTAGAGAAATTAGGTTTTTATTATGTTTTTGGACACACACAATATAATTCAATATAAAAAACTTTTACTAAATGTAAGTTTGCAATTTTTACCAAAAGGTATTCCACTTTCTTAGATAAAATTTGCCATTAATGTACAGAATTTTAAATAACTGTTTTAAATTAAAGTTAAGAATAAAAAGTTCTTTTATGAGGGGAAAAAATTATGAAAGACTTGAAAGGAAAGATTTTTTAAGACAAGTAAAAACTTATTTCCACTCTGAGCATACATGAATTTTAAATTTACTTTATAATATTTTTAAGTTTGCATTTTTATTTATTGATGTATTTTTTATTCAGAGTTAAAATTATAGTTTAGCATGCAAAATTATTATCTATTGGTATCTATTTAATTATATTTTGTAATGATTTAATTATTAGTTTTCATTTTATAAACCATATCAGTTAAGTGTACTTTAATAAAATTTAATTCATCTTATTAAAATTAATAAGAAGAATTAAAGATATTTTGTTTAATAAATAATGTAACATGTAATTAATATTAGAGATACACTATAGTCCAAATACACATAAAAAACATGTCTGAAAAATGTCCCTTTGAGAGATTTTCAATATAAGTATCTATGAATTCAGATTTAATATCTTGAATATTTAGAAAATGTTAAATGTTTTAGGTAATTACATATGATTTTTAGCAAAACACAAATGAAAATTTAAAAAATAAAACCTTACCTTTTCAACTTTTGCATATCTTTTTATATCTATTTCTTTTCTTCCATTTTCCTCTATATGAACAATTTTCACAGCATCTAAAGCTATTTTGCAAGCTAATTCTCCCCTATACATACATAAAAAAATTAAGATTATAATTACCAAAAAGTTTTTAATTTTCTGATTAAATATAAAATATAAAAGAAATTTAGGAAAACTTTTAAATTTTATAGCAATGCTGCTAATAAATAAAATCACTGAAATAACAGAGATTACTTTAGAAGATAGTGATGTATAAAATATGATTGTTAAAATGTCATAAATGATACTGAATACATTTTCTTAAAATTTATTATATTCCAAGAGATTTCAGCTAATCTGTTAGAAATGAAATAGGTTTATAAAATCTATTTTATATTATGTTCATACATTAATAAGTTATTTATATTCATATCTAAATTAAATTTACAGTCCATATGAAAAGTATATAAGCTTTCCCTAATTTATATTAGACTTAATCAAGTCAGATTTAAGTACATTAACACACAAATTTTATTTTATTAAAATTATAACTGCAATGCATAGCTTATATAACAATAGATGATAGATAATAATCATCATAATATCATACATTTATAAATTAAATAATATAGTATGCTAATTTTATTTAAAATAATATTACTGATGATATAATTAATACTTTCTACCTATATAAGTAATAGATTCAAGCTGTTTTTAGGTAGAATATTTGTTTATTTTTAATGAAATTGGAGCATTTTTGGCTTGATTATCAGCAGTTTTTACATAAAATACAATAAATTTGGTTCTGATAATTTAAATTTGAAATTAATTATAAAAACAGTATGGTTGCTATGGTGATACAGTTTTATACTAGAGTACATATAATATGCTTATAAAAAGAAGGAATATTATAAAATATAGTTACAGTAATTATATTTTATACTTACTGTTATACAACTTTATGTTTAAATAAAAATTAATTATGAAAGAATATTTACCACTTTCCAATAAATTTAGTCCCAATGCAACTTTTAACAATATCTATCATTTGTTTTTCATTATTCATATCAACTGGAATACTGTAAAATTTAAATATACATTTTTAAAAATAAATAATTTATTGCAACTGCAAATAAAGGATGACTATTATAGATAGTAAAACAAAGCTATAATAAATTTTTTCTTTATTTTTATTAAAAATCTTTACAACTTTTTCTATCAATAAACTAATCTATCAATCTTGTAAAATATAATTATCATATAAGAATGATATTTATTGCTTATTTATTTTACTAACAGATTATACAAAGCTATATAATATTTAAGTAAAAACACTTTAAGCATCATCAAATGATATTAATACTGTTTTATTAATGAGCTGGATCAACATTGAAAATTTAATTAAAATATTTTCTGAAAAATAAAGATTGATTTTTATTTTTAATTGAAATAAAAGATTTTGTATAACTTATAATTTTTTTCTATTCATAAATAAAATTTTATTTACAGAATTTAAATTAAATATAAAAAGCAGAAATATTTAACATATTGAACATTTAATAATTTGAACTATATATATTTGAATTAATGATTGATACTATAAACATAGAATATTCTACTGACACTTAACTGCATTTTTTTTTATTTATAGAATTTACCAAAATCATCTTTATCATTATCATTTTTAAATAATAAATATAATAAATAATTTAAGCATAATTTGCATTGGAATTTTTAATTTATTAGATTGCAATTGATGCAGACAGATCATCTTAATTTAAGCATGAATATTTTATACTAGAAATAAAATCCCAATAAAATATATTTTTAAGTTTTTTAAATATAAATATAAAATAAATAATTGAAAAAAATTAAAAAAAATTAAAAAAAATGCACTGTATTTATCTAATTAGATTACTTGCTTTCACATTCATATTACTGAACTATTCAACTATCAATAACTATTACAAAACCATAGTTTCAATTGAAATTAATAACAACTTGCAATATCAGTAATGAAAATTTGAAAAAATCTTATTTAATGTATGTTATATAAGTCATATATCATGAATAAAATTAAAAGCTAAAAATAAATGAATTATAATCTTTAATTGTAAATAAAGTTGATATATGTAAACAATTTTTTCTTACCAAACTTTCTGTTGCAAAGCTTGTAACATATCTTCTAATGCAAGTCTATAAGCACTTATGATTATTGTAGGATGCATATTTTGCTGAAGAAATGGAGTTGAGGCAAACAACAATTCACCAGCTAAAAATTTTGTCAAATTAAATTTTAAACATAATAATTCTATTTAATTCATTGAGATTCATCAAAAAATAAATCAAATAAATAAAAATTTTTAAAAGATTTTTTAAATAATTTATCTAAAAAAATTATTCTCATGAATGATTTAAGTATTTACTAAATTTATTTACTATATTTAAAAATATTTTCAATAACTTATAATTTAGTACAATTGTAAAAAGATGAATCATTTAGAAGAAAAATTAGTTAGCAATTGTTGAATAATTGCCTATTCTTTGCATTTACAATTGATGGATAATTTTTTTCTTATTATAGCATAGTATAATAAGTAAATTTAGTTATTTCTCAATTTGCAAAATTTACCCACATATATTTCATTAAAAAGATTAATTTGATATTCAGCTTAAAATTAATCAAAATAAAGTGAAAGAGAAAATAAGGTAAAATATATTATTTATACTGATATTTATAAATTTAATTTTATATTTTTTTGTTAATTATGCTTAGTTGTCACTTATAATTCTGAATTTCCTTTATAAATAATCACTTTCTTGGAAAATTTCATTTTTTGCTCATTTTAGGATATTTTATCAGCTGCTTTTTTTTTTTGGAATAAAGTAGTTTTAGAACATATTTTTATTGTAGGGTTGTTTGAAAAATAATTTCATTTTTTCATGAAAATGAACCACAATTTTTTATAGTATATAAATATTTTATTCAATTATATATTGACTATTTTGATCCAACACAATTTGCCATCTTTC